>JBBPBX010017065.1:0-25470 GCA_038048925.1 Garcialebias charrua | reverse complement strand
ATGGGTTAAATGCAGAGAGTAATTTCGCCATTGTATGGAAACATACAGTGATGACATTGTGTGACATTATTATTATTATTATTATTATTATTATTATTATTATTATAGGCTGAAGCAACATATTTATGGATTCTCCCCCATATTTATAAACCAAATTTTGGCCAAGATATGAGCGTTTTCATTCATTCTGACTGAAAAATAGCAGTACCACTTTCAGCCACTAGATGGAAGCAGAATACTAGAAGTTGTATGGCATGCCTTTGTGCCATGTACTGTAATAGGTAAATGTGGCTATAAAGACAAATTTAAAAAAGTTCAACAGAAAACAACTGGACTTTATTTATTATACTTTATTGTATTTGCCTTGAACTTTTTTTGAATTTACCATGTCCTGGATGACTGAGAATCTTCACCAGCTATTAATGACACAAATGGCTTGCCACAGTACCCCCACCTTCATTCTGCTTGCTGCTTGGAGCAAGTTAAGCCAGCTGCACTGCCCAAGCGAAATGCAGCTAATTTGACCATTGAAGTTGGCCAAGTTGCTCCCGCGGCCGCCATTTGGCAGCCCATCAATTTTTGGCACAACATCGGCCCACATCTCTGGGTTGTCAACGGTGATGTGTCAGCAGTGATGCATAATAGATGCGACATATACGGCAAAGCACGTATTTATGGATTTTTCCACTTTATTAGACAAATTTGGACTGATGCGACTTACAAGGCGGTGCGACGTGTATGGTGAAAAATACAGTATATATATTTTTTTGTTTGTTTGTTTTGTTTTTCTTTCAGCTTTTCCCTTCTTCAAGCGTCACCACAGCGAACTAACTCACACAAAAATGTGGCAAATATTTTTAGGCCGATGCCCTTCTTGATGCAACCACAGACCAATTGATCTACCACAGCTGTTATCTAGGGCACCTGGGGGAGCAGATGGTGGGGGTTAAGGGCCTTGCTCAAGGGCCCAGAGTGGGGCAAAGGAGGGTGGAGGCAGGTCTGGGTGTTTCACCTTTCCCACACGACATTTTGATGTTGCCGGCCCAAGGAGTTGAACCGGCGACCTTCCAATCACAGACCCACCTTAATGTCTGCGCCACCACTCCCCTCGGACAACAAAATAATGTGTGCCATCAAAAGCAGCCTGATTTTTAAAATCAGGCCCAAAACAAAGCCGCCAAACTGCTCGCCTGGTCACAAGCACTCGCAGCGGACATATTGGGTCTCCACCTGGTCTCCAGCAGTTGAAGTTAAATGAAGTATCACCTTAACTCCCCACGTTTCCTTTAATCCCAAAGTCTTTAGAAAAAGATAAAAAGTGTGGTGCACTGACGGTGTGCACGGGCCCCCACCCCGCGCAGCTCCTCAGAGGTTTACTCCAGGTGTCACACTTCATTTAAAGAGACCTCATGGCTTACAAATACAGCAGCTCCCTGTTCTCCTCCCCTGCATGCAGAGCGTCCGTACTTCACACACATGAACAGGGGAGGGCAGAGAGGCCCTGAGGGGGTGCCCTCAGTAAATAACATCAAACAGAGGTGAGCCTCTTTGACTGGAGCAGCCATAATGAGCAGGTTACGATTTACACAAGGCCCGTTCTGACGCCTACAGTGTCTTCAGTGTGACTGTGAGCTCCACGGCACACCGGCCTCGCCTGCAGCTTCTGCAGCTCTACTGTACAACATGACCGAGGGCTGTTTCATTCATGACTTCAGCTGCTCCACGTTAAAGCTCATCTATCACAGCTAGCTCTATATGAGCTGTAAAACCATGTATCCCTACGTGTGTAGAAAGATCACTGCCAGCCTGCAGCTGAAAAACTGCTGCAACTTAAGTGTGTGATTTATAGGTTGGAAGCGTGCATTCACTGCAAGAGTGCATGGTGTCAAATGGGCGCGCACGCCGTCCCGGGACTCCCGGCGTCTCGGAGGAAGTGAGGCTGCGTGATGGAATTTGTGGCGCTTGGGATCTGGTTTATTTTCCGTCCCAGGATTCCTGTCCTACCTGCAGGATTTTCCCAGGTTCTGGCTTCAATTAGTCTGGGAAGTTGCGGGCAGAGGGAGGGGGAGGCAGGGGAGGGAGGGGGAGGCAGGGGAGGGAGGGGTGACAGAGCTGGAGTGTGTCACACACAGCTCAGCCCAGCTGTGGAGATGGGAGGAGAGGCGTCAAACATGCAGAGTTTAAAAAAAGATGGACGGAAAAGCTGAAAGATGAGTTAAAACGATAAAAGCCACATTTTAGGCTCAGCTGTTGGCTTCGGTTCTTTCACTCCAAATTTTAATCAGTCGTTGATGTACATTTAATATTTATTTTTTAAATATTTTTATGTTTGTTACAAATAAAGTCCAGTTGTTCTGTATTGAACGCCTTTTTTGATTTTATCATGTCCTGGACGACTGAGAATCTACACCAGCAATATTTATTTTGTTTCCCCATGTCTGCATCACTGGTCTGTTATCAGTGGGCTGATTAAACTGTGGAGACAACTTGATTCAAGATTGGCTGTTATGGCAAAGAAAACACACAAAACATCTACAAGCCACCAGTATTTAATTAAAATATGCTGTTTCTACTATTTATTGCTAGAACATAGGTTGTCTCATTTTCGCTTATCAAGTTATAATGTAAAATATTTAAGTAAGTAAGAGACAGAAAAATGTACAGTAATTGTAGTTATGTGCGTTGTTTAAAATAAATACAGATAAAGTTTAAAAAAAATGCTGTTTCTCATTTCCAACCTCTACTCTGAGCATTAATTGATCTATGTTTAAAACCTTGGCAATAACTTTTGGAGCCATCTCTCTCTGTTAGCAAAATGTCTCATGAATCACTGGTTGGAGTTTAATGACATTTTTTCTGTAAAGGATTTTTGTAAGGGATAAGATTGCACATAACCTTATTGTTTGACCAAACCATGTACAACTTTGTCTTCACGCCATATAAGATGAGCTTAGTCTAAAACTCTGGTGGGAAATATGGATCACTTCGAGGAAAGCTTGTTCTACAATTACGGTACATTCAGAGAGTTTCTCTAGATTTGCCCAGTGGTTCATCAGATATATTGCTAGCAGTAAGTCAAACATATGTGCATACTGCATACACACACTTTTCATGGTGATAAAGAAGAAGAGTACTATTCCAAATGCAGCTCTCTAAAGAATGCTGTGTAACTAAAAAGAAGGAAGCATGAATATTCCCAGGAGGTCCTAACCCCCAAATGGCAAACTCATCTGACAAATGAGACGCTCTGTAATCAAAGGCCAATCACATAATTGTACTATTTTGCCACTAGCCCCAGCATCTCCTGCCAGATTAGCTGCTCAGAGGAGAAACTTGATCCTCTGGGAAGTTAAACAGATGTTCAGGAAACAAACTGATCCCATCAGACCAAGTATGCATCTTCAAATGTTCTGTGTCCCTGACCAGGAGCACACTTCACATAGAACCAACACATTTGTGCAGACATGTTCTTGCTCAGGAACACAGTAAGGAATCCATTTGATTCAGCATCAGACCATGTCGAGTTAAAGTTGTCTTCATCGGCTTTACAAGAAACGACACACAGACGGGATAAATGTTGCACAAATTCCAGTGGCCGTGCGGGAGATGGCAGAGAGCAACAACATTCTGCTGCACACAAGTGCTCCTCACGGTCCGGTACTGTTTAAAGTCTGCAAGACAAGAAGCATTCAACAAAAGGGAGAGCCATTTCTCCTCACTCATTTATTATGTGTAGAGGCTTTGGCCAAGGCTCAGTGATGACATCAACTGTTTCAGGCGTGAGAAAATGTTGCTTTACAAGCCGAGCGAGCAGCTCAGAGTCTTTTGCATGGTGTTAGGTTTAGGCTCACAGAGGCACAAAGGTAAGGCTCTCCCTGCCAAAACGATCTGCGTATCTGCAGATGCTCCACTCAGCAAAGACGTTGTAAGAAATGATACGTTTCTACAGCTCGGTTGCGTTTTACAGAGGAGTGCATGAAGGAAGCATGAAGGGAAAGCTGAAGAAAGATTCTTCAGAGGGGGGCCATATCTCCCCTCCAAAGAGTTTCAGAGTGTAGGCCCTTGTTTTACGTCACAGCTACACACTTTGGTCTGGGTCTGATTTGAGGTTTGAAAGCAGGTCAGCATTATTGACAAAACTATTAATTATGTTCCCTGTTTTAGCCAAAAGGAGATTATTGTTCATTCAAACGAAAAAATGTGCAAAGGATATAGGAGGAATTATAAGAAGAGGGGATCACATTTGAGCAACTCAGAGTTTAATCTCTGTTTTTGTAGATGATGTGGTTCTGTGCAGTGGCGGCCCGTGACATTTTCACCAGGGGGGGCTATTTCTAAAAAAAAAAAAGGAATACTGTATTAGGAAATGAAGGGGATAGTGACAAAACAAGATTAAAAAAAGCACTGCTTATATTTTTTACAAAATACTAACATTAAAAGAAAAATACATGTACTGTACTGTACAGTTTTTTTTATTTTTTTTATTTTTATTTTATTAATTTACTACAGATACATTTACAATCATAAGAATGTGAACAAAAAGAACAAAGGACAAGATTACAAGAACAAGGAACACAGAGAAAAAAAATAACTATGCCAGGGGGGTGCCAGATTTCTACAATGAGTGCATAAAAAATAAAATTATACATTAAATATACTCAAGGAGCTACAACATTCAAACGTGTTTATAGCTTTCTTGTTGTTACTCTTAGAAATGGTGCATAAATATAATTCTATTTCTTTAATTAAGCCTGGAAAAAAAGGCGAAGATGATGAAAATTTACATTTGTGAATATGGTATTTGCCAAATATTATAATTAAATTAATTGCCAGTTTTTTTTTAACATTAATATTCTTTTCGTGAAAGCCAAAAATAATGTGTTCATATCTTAACGAAAATTTTGAATCAATATTACTGATGATAAAATTATTACAATGCTTCCAAAATGTCTTAATGATACAACAATTCCAGAATAAATGACTGATTGTTTCGGGGTGCTCTTTGCAAAATTTACAGTTGGGGTCAATTGTTTTGATATATTTCTTCATGAATTGATTAGTAGGATATATTCTGTGTAACAGTTTAAAGGAGACATCTTTCATTTTGTTGTTTATCATCAGTTTCTGATGAAATGTCCACACATTTTTCCATTGTGAGTCAGGGACAAAGTTTCTCCAGTAGAAGACAGATGAGGGGATAGAAATAATATCCTGCTGGAACAGGGCACGGATAATTCTGTTGTTCCTACATGTTGAAGAAAAACAAGCTTTACCAACAGTGGTGTCAGTTACATTCAACAAGGATTTCTGTTCATCAAAAACATTGTTTCTAAAGAGTTCACAAATTTCATTAGTAACAGCATCAAACACAATATCATACTCTTTAGTAGTGACAGCAAGGTTAAACTTCATGTTGAATTCATCATAACTGAGTAAACATCCATTTTTCTTAAACAGTTGACCCACTAGAAGGATGTTTTGGTTGAACCATTGTGGATAAAAAAGTGATTTGTTATTGTAAAGGATAAATTTGTTATTCCAAATAAAAAAATTATGAGGGGAAAAATTATGTTTATAAATAAGTGCCCATGAAAGAAGTGTTTGTTTGTGAAATGCAGAAAGTTTTACTGGTACTTTATCTATATTGTAATTACAGAGGAGGAGAAAATCGAGCCCCCCTAAATTTGAGAAGATGTGATGTGGGAAAATATTCCACATGGAAGACGGATTTTTTAAATATGATTTTATCCAATTTACTTTGAAGGTGTTGTTTAGAGTTGTGAAATCGAGAAAATTTAAGCCTCCTTTCTCGTATGAGCTCATTACCACAGATTTCCTTAAGTAATGAATACGATTTTTCCATAGGAAATTAAACAGCATTTGGTCAATAGTCTTTAATGTTTGATTGTCTAAGTCTAGGGAAAGTGCAGAATAAGTAAGTCGTGATATTCCTTCAGCTTTAGATAATAAAACACGTCCTCTAAAACTTAGGTCTCTTTGAAGCCATAGATTAAAACGTTTTTTGGTTTGGTCAATTAATGACTGTACTGTACAGTTAAGGTAAGAGACCATGAGCTGCACACTCATGCTCAGTAGGTGGCGGTATGCACCTATCAGTTGCTTGCAATCTACCAATAAACTGAAGAAGAAGAAGAAGGAAGAACAAAAAACCACAAAGAAGAAGTGTTGTGCTACGGTCAAAAGCGTGCATAAAATGACCAGTCAGCATCCGGACAGGGTCCTCAGAATAACACAGTGATCCGTCTCTATCAGGTAAATAAAACTATAAACTACATCTCATACCAACAATAAGGCAGCTAACAAGTTATACTCTATTTAAAGCTGTAGGTCAACTCAAATGCTAACACGATGCTAACGTTAGCTCATATTTTTTTCTTAGATAAACGACCTGAAATCAATGGCTAAATGATGTTAGTGTAACCCAGCTGGATTTTATTTGTTTATTCTGTGTTATTTGCTTTTCTGTATTGTTTTTACTTTATGGGTAGTGTCTCTTTAAGAGCAAAGTACGACATTACTTTACGGCAGCATTCCAACTGCCGTTGCTATGGCAACTCCTGGGCTTTGGAGATCAGAACCGTTGGAGAGCAGAGACCTGCTAGTCTCTGCCATCCTTCTGCATATCACCTGACTTCTTTATGCCTGATATATGATGTTTTCCTGCTAGGTGAGCATTACTGGAGATTTGTAAAGTCATATGTGTTCTAATTTTATGTACTAAGTCGTCGCTAAGGCAGTAATGTTGTTTAGAAACCAAACTCCTGTTTTACTGTAGGTATTGTGTTAAAATTACTGTCAAGTTGTCGTGTTAAGTGAAGTATTTAATATTCAGCTATGTTCATAAGGTGGTTATTATTTTATGGAGTTATATGCTTGATAAAGAATGTTAACTGCTGTTTTAAAATGGAGCTCACTGCTCCAACTGCCGTTGCTATGGCAACTCCTGGGCTTTGGAGATCAGAACCGTTGGAGAGCAGAGACCTGCTAGTCTCTGCCATCCTTCTGCAGATCACCTGACTTCTTTATGCCTGATATATGATGTTTTCCTGCTAGTGCATCATTGTGGCCAATATTGGAGAAAGGAACTCTGAGAAGGTGCTTCTGAGTCCTGTGCCTGTGGAGAAAGAGAGAGAGGCTGCTGAGTTGTTCGTGTCGGACACTGCCTGCCATCGTCATTCTGGGCCACCATCCCAGCCAGGACAACCTCTTTCATCTGTCTGTTCGTACGCATCAGACACACACACTCAAATATAGAGCTCTATATGAACAATTATTTTTGTTTTGTTTTGCTGGCCAGCTTCTAATAATTTTATTTTTCTATCAAGAGAGGACTTGCTACTGAGACAAATATAATTTGTCCCACACAGTTCAGAAGTGTGTTTAAATGAAACGAGCACAATGAATATGTTTCACTCATGTTTGGAGTGAAGGTTTTATTTATTTATTTATTTATTGTTGTTGTTGTTGGTTTATTTATTTATTTATTTATTTATTTATTAGAAAACTGTATGACCGAGTTGAGACAAAGTTGGATGTGTTTCAGTCCAGTAATCTTGCAATAAACATAACTGGCTGATAGTAAACTGCTATCTGAACCCGAGTAACACCTATTATTTGGTTACAAAAATTGGCGCCCGAACAGGGACTTGAAAGGCATTCATCTTGTCTCTAATATTGTTGAACAAATCATACACTGTATTTTCCCAGGTTAACATCTGAGTAAAAAAAAAAATTTAAAAAAAAAAATTTTTTTATCTCGGATACAAGCGGCTGAAATGAGTTTTCTCCGCAGGGTGGCTGGACTCTCCCTTAGAGATAGGGTGAGAAGCTCAGTCATCCGGGAGGGACTCGGAGTAGAGCCGCTGCTTCTCCACATCGAGAGGAGCCAGTTGAGGTGGCTCGGGCATCTGGTTAGGATGCCTCCTGGACGCCTCCCTGGTGAGGTGTTCCGGGCATGTCCCACCGGGAGGAGACCCAGAGGAAGACCCAGGACACGCTGGAGGGACTATGTTTCTCGGCTGGCCTGGGAACGCCTTGGGATTCCCCCAGAGGAGCTGCTCCAAGTGGCTGGGGAGAGGGAAGTCTGGGCCTCCCTACTTAGGCTGCTACCCCCGCGACCCGACCCCGGATAAGCGGAAGAAAATGGATGGATGGATGGATGGAAAATTTTTTTAAAATATGGAGCTTTGTGAAATATATGGTTTTGACCCTGAGTGCACTGTAATTCTTAAAGGTGTCCCAGCTACAACTAAACTGGATGATGTAAAACGGGTCTTTTTAGCGCTTGATGATGTTATCAAAGTGCAATTCATTGACAGTCTCTCTGATTCCATTTTGTGCCAGTTTTGCGAAGGTATTACTCCTCTGTTGTTGGACTGTGAGTACTCAGTTGTTGATTCATTATGGGAGGTTGTACAGATTGATGATTACTGCTCCCCTAAATGTGAAAATGAGTCATTCAGTCAGGAAATAGTACCTCTTGCACATGCCATTGGTAACATGACAATGAGTTTTCAGGAACAAGTTTACCAGTTGGCCCTAACATACAACATGAACCCTGCTACAATAAGCCAGGTAGCTGCAAGTCGCATTTATGGAAAACATGATGAAAGAAAACCTGTATCATCAACTCCAGCATCTGCACTCAAAACCCAACCCGTTACCCATTTAAGACCAGCTGTCACAGATGATGAGAACCATACCTCAAATCGTACACAGGCAGCAAATGAGACTGTATTAATCAACCCTCTGCCTGCTGATGTCCAAAAGGTTATAGTAGAACATATTGTAAAACATGACTCACCAGTGCACCAGCCTCTTTCAAGAGAGCTAAGGCTTTTCTCTGGCAACTCTCCAAAACCTCAGACAGAAGTAGATTTCAGCATATGGCGGCTTCGAGCTAAGCAAGTGATAAATGACATTAGCCTGTCGGAAGGGCAGCAGCGCCATATAATACTCGATAGCTTACTTACCCCCGCTTTAAATGTGGCTCTTTTCATTGGAGCTCAAGCCACACCAAGTGCTTATCTTCAAGAATTAGAGAAAGCATATGGTAATGTTACAGGAGGGGAAGAGCTGTACATTCAATTTCTAGAGACACATCAGAACAGTGGGGAGAAGGCATCTGACTACCTCCGTCGACTTCAAACTCTGCTGCAGGAAGTTGTAGAAAGCAACGGTGTGGCTAAACAAGACTTTGACTCTCAGTTATTAAAGCAGTTCCTTCGAGGCTGTTGGGATGATTCCTTAATAACTACACTGCGTCTGAAAGAGTCAGCTCATAGCCCACATACCATTTTGACGTTTTCAGAACTACTGTTCAAAATAAGAACATATGAAAAAGAGACCCATTTAAAGGAAATGAGGAGAAAGCGACATATGGGGGCAAGCTCAACCAAAATCCATACCAGGACTCATTTCACTAGTGACGCTTCAGAGCCCTCTAGCTACGCTCTCCCTCTAGGACCAGATGTCTATTCTAGAGAACAACTGTAAGAGAAGATCAGGCAGTTGGAAGCTGAACTTCAGAGAAACATGCCTGTTAAGCACTCTCATCCTTCCAAAGAAGAGAAACCAACACGGAAGTTTCACCAAAGAACTAAAGGCAGTCCTGCAACTTCAGCAGCAAATCTCACAAAAGTTTTGTTATAACTGTGGAGATGACACTCATTTGTTGCCACAATGGACCAATCCAACCAATGCTGTCCTGGTGCAACAGAAACTGTGTGAGAGACAAACCAGGCAGAATCAATTCACACAAAACCCACAACACAAAACCTCTTTGCCCAACTTGGCTTTAAACAAGTAAGGGTTCTTGCTATGGAACAGGCAGGGGCCCAAAGTCAGACTAGTTCCGCAGAATGCCACAAGGTTTAACTAACGCCCCAGCCACATTTCAACGAACTATGGAGAAAGTGATGGAAGGAATTAACCTCCAAGAGGTTGTTGCCTTCTTAGATGATCTTATCATATTCTCAAGTTCGGTTGAAGAACATGAGGAGAGACTAATGAAGGTCCTCCAACGCATTGCAGATTTTGGTCTCAAACTGTCCCTTTCTAAATGCAAATTCTTTCAGACTTCAGTGACGTATTTGGGGCATGTGATATCTGCACAGGGGATAGAACCTGATCCAGAAAAGGTAGCTGCTGTAAAAGAATGGCCTCGACCTCAAACAGTTAAGGAGCTACGGTCATTCTTAGGTTTCACCGGCTATTACAGACGCTTTGTTAGAGATTATGCCAAAGTGGTTAGACCTCTGAATGATTTGTTGAAAGGAGACTGGAGCCCTAGGCATAAAAATTCTAGCCACTGGCCCCGTAAACAGTCACATCCACTTGGGGACAGATGGACCCCTATGTGTCAAACTGCATTTGAGCTCATCATTGAAAAGCTAACATCAGCTCCTGTGCTTGCTTTTTCCAACTGGCAGCTCCCCTATCTGCTTCATACAGATGCTAGCATGACAGGTTTAGGCGCAGCCCTTTATCAGGTTCAGGACGGTCAGACCAGAGTGATAGCTTATGCAAGTCGTGGTCTCTCTAAGAGTGAAGGAAATTATCCTGTGCACAAGTTAGAGTTTCTCGCACTTAAATGGGCAGTCAGTGAAAAGTTCCATGACTATTTGTATGGGGCTAGTTTCAAAGTACTGACAGATAATAATCCTCTAACGTACGTGTTGACCAGTGCTAAGCTTGATGCCACAAGCCATAGGTGGCTTGCAGCACTGTCATTGTACAACTTTGACATTCATTACAAGTCTGGTCAACAAAATGTTGATGCTGACGGGCTCTCCAGGAGGCCTCACGAGCCACCTCAAGATGATGATGAGTCTCAAGAAATAGACAGGAGAATCACTACCCTATTGGATCGTGCCAGCCCATCCTCTGATGAGTTTAAAGTTTTGGATAGAGAAGTAGTGAACAGTTTGTTCATGTGCCTTGGTGTGACCGATGTTGCAGATGCAGAGGATAGGCAGGGAATGGATAGTGAGATACCTGCAGTTGAGACACTCTTGTGTGATGAAGGTGCTGTCCCAGAGGATCTGGAAGACCCAGTCTTAGAGCCAGGTCTTTCTGCATTGCCTGAAATGTCTAGAGAGGACTGGTATCATTTACAGAGAAAAGATCATTCTTTGGCTAGAGTTATCCATCTTCTAGAAAATGAGCCTGATACTATGACACTAAACATGGTTGAAGAGTCAGAAGTATCTTTACTTCTGCGTGAGAGGTCAAAATTAGTTTTGATAGAAGGTGTACTACACCGTAAAATTTGCAACCAAAAAGGTGGAACTTTTAATCAGCTTGTGCTGCCTAGCAGCCACAGAGAAAGAGCTTTTGAAGGTGTCCATACAGAGACAGGGCACATGGGCATAGACAGAACTCTTGAGCTTGCTAGAGCAAGGTTTTTCTGGCCAAAAATGGCTAAGTATATTGAGGCAAAGTGTAAAACCTGTGAAAGGTGTGTGAGAAGAAAGGCAAGGGTACAGAGAGCATCTAAATTAGTGAACATCAAAGTCAGTGGTCCTCTTGAACTTGTTTGCATGGATTTTTTATCTTTAGAACCTGACTCCAGAGACACTCGAAATATTTTGGTGATAACAGATCATTATACCAAATATGCCCAGGCATATCCAACCAGAGATCAGACTGCAAAAACTGTTGCTGCTGTGTTGTGGGAGAACTTCATCAGTCACTATGGTTTTCCCCGGCGGCTGCATAGTGATCAGGGAGCCTGCTTTGAGTCTGAAGTTGTGGCTGAACTCTGCAAATTTGCCGGAATATCCAAATCTCGAACTACACCTTACCATCCTAGAGGTAATCCAGTAGAAAGATTTAACAGAACTCTGCTCGATCTCTTGGGGACATTGGAGGACAAAAAGAAAGAAGAATGGAGAAAATTTGTTAGGCCTCTGGTGCATGCCTATAATTGTACCAGGAATGATGTGACTGGGGAAGCTCCTTTTCTTTTAATGTTTGGCAGAGAACCACGTCTCCCCATTGACATTTGTTTTGGCATCAGCCCTCAAGGTTACAACCACAAAACACATTCACAGCAGGGACGTGCAGAGGGGGGGGCTAAGGGGGCTTGAGCACCTGCCCCTTTTGCTCCTTGCCCCCAAGTGCCCTTTTGGTCCAAAAAAAAAAAAAAAAAATTTTTTTTTTTTTTTTTTTTAATTTCCTATTCCTAAGCCCTCCTCTGACACATAATAACGTACTAAAATTATTTATTTTATTTTATTATTATTATTTTTGTATTTTGCAAGAAAAACAACATAATAAGCCCTCCGGTCACGTACCAACACTACATTCCCCACAATGCAACAGTAGTAGTAGGGGTGGGGCCAATCCAATCTGGAGTCGTGTCTCATGAACCCAGAGTAATAAGACCTGCCTCACATTCACATTAGGGTCAGTGGGGGAGCTGGCCCCCTTGGGGGCATTGCCGTTGGAGGGGCACTATTCAGCAAATCCCTTTCAGTGTGCAGCCAGCTACAGCGTGTGGACTGAGTGAGTAGCACTTTAGCTACAGCTAGCCAACTTTTCATAGGAACATATCCGCTGTGTGGAAGTATTTTACACTAAACACCACAAGACAGCAACGTGCAATGCCTGCAGAGCCATAGCGCCACATTAAGCTGCGGTCAAGTTAGTTTTATATTGGACATTCGAGCTCCGGAGCTTCAGCGGGACGCCACTCTCGCTGAACCGAAACAGGGAGACCGACCGCGGCCAGCTGCATCCAGTCCGACCCACTGTCTGACCGTCTCGTAGGACGGACAGGCAGAGAGCGGCTGACCGAAATCAGAGCGCCCGCCCCGGATTGAACAATAAAAACACACCGCGGCTGAAGCCACGGAGCTCAAATGTTCACCGAGAAGTTGCTAAACTTCATCATAATTAATGAACAACAGCTATCAGCTGTAGAAAATGAAGGATTTCGCAGCTTGATACTTGCAGCCAACAGTAAACAATCATAAAAAAGCATATTAATTAAAAATCACAAGAAAACTATGTTAAAAAAACGAAACATAAACATTTACATTATAAAACAATGTAAAATACTAAAAGCAGGAACATGTCTGTCTGTGTTGGTTTATGCAAGAACTTAACAGATGTAAAGCTATTTAATATTTTATTTAATCCATTTAATCATTCATTTAAAAGAGACAAAATAAAACAAATTAATAAAAAAGAAAACATTGAATGAAAAGAGTGCAAAAAGAAGAAGAAGAAAAAATCTTATATCACCCCCTTAAAATAAACACTGAACCAGTCCGGCCCTTCGCTTGTAGCAAATTAGTTTTTTTGGCCCTCCATGTATTTGACTTTGACATCCCTGGCTTATGCAATAAGGAGCACATCGCCCGTCCAAAAACTATCATCTCTCCATAATGGATATATGTCCGATCTTCTAACTTCCTTTGCTGCATAATGTACATTGCATTTATTCTAGCGTTAGGTAAATGTATCTCGAAGGAAAATAGCACTTAAATAAAAGTCCAACAAGAATATTCATTTAGAATTAAAAATAACTCACCCTGAACTACCATAATAGATAAATGTCATAACCAATCAAGTTGCTCCTGTCCAATAAAAGCGTACAAATGAAGGGGAAAATTAAGTAAGTTTAGGGTCTGGTTCGCAGAGTATGGAGTTAAATTTGTTTCACAATTAGTCAATGAAAAAAAAAACTAACCTCAGTTAAGTAAAATAAAATTGTAATCAAAACTTTTGGAATTGTAATGATTTCATTTTTTTAAAGCAAAAACTTTTGTTTAAAAAACTTTTTTTAAATTAAATAGCTAATTTTTCTCTCGTGAACTTAAAAAGTTATTTGCAAA
This sequence comes from Garcialebias charrua, assembly GCA_038048925.1. Lineage (NCBI taxonomy): Eukaryota > Metazoa > Chordata > Actinopteri > Cyprinodontiformes > Rivulidae > Garcialebias > Garcialebias charrua. The sequence continues at coordinate 11,608 of JBBPBX010017065.1, read as the reverse complement.
GCATAAACTTTTATTTGTACACATCAGAAATCTTTTGTTGCGATTTTAGGCTCTGCCCACGACATGTGAGAATTGCAAGCAAAACTCTGAATGACAAACCAACTTAGAATAGCAAGCAAAGATTTCTGGCATGCGCAAAGAAGTTTGTTTTGCAAATAATTAGCAACATAATTGCAAAAAATGTCAATGACCTCAGTGGGGTCATTGACATTTTTTGAGACATGACCAACAGAAAACTGCTGCTGCACAGTTGTTTTAATAAGGGGCAGATATGATAAGATTTTTTTTCTTCTTCTGCTACCTTTCATTTTATATCTGTTTTTTTCTTTCATGTGTTTGTAAATTGTCTATGTGTTTTAAATCTGAAATGAATAAATAAAATAAAATGAATAAAAATAAATAAATAAATAAATAAGAAGAGAACAAAAATAGCAAAAATGCTTAAAAGTTGGAAGTTTGTTTTTAAACAGTTCACCATGATGGAAAAGAAGATTTTGGATGATTCAGTTTGGGGAAAAAAAGAAAGGCAAGAGACCGAAATAAACAAGAGACATTGGCCTCCACTCAACACAGAGAAGATGAGACAATGAGGAAAAAAGAGAAACTGACAAGAAAAAAAGAAGAGGAAAGATTGAAGAAAATGTATACAGGTACTTACAAATACACTAAGACACAAATAGAGATATAGGTATAAATTTTGCTGGTCAGTTAGTCTCAGTAGGCTTTTCTCATGGTGATATGCATTAACAATTCAATTTTTGCTTTTGTTTAGTTTTATTCTGCAGTTCCACATTAAAGTTTGATGCAGCTCTGCTTTTCTGAATGGACCATCTTCATCTCCACTGCAAGTGTAGCAAACCAGGCAGCTCTTTCTTTTATAGATTACAGTACACTAAAAAGTTGCATTGTGCCCTTGTTTATATTTTTTATAGTGTAATTCTGTAAAGACAAAATATATCTGGTGGTGTAGCTCTGATTTACCTATCTTGCTAAATCACAGGTTTGAATATTGCAATACTTTCCTATAACAAAGTAGACCTGCAGAAAGAAATTACTAATAAAATATTTTACATATAGATAGTTGTATGTTCTATGTAGAGGTTTTCCTAAGCTTTGATAGTATATCTCACAATTTTGTAATTTATCGTTGTTCATTAAACTCTGAAAGCTATGTGACTTTGTTAATATTCTGTCCTAAAATGCGGTTAGATGTGCCCCTTTTTTTTTGAGCACCTGCCCCTTTAGTGGTCTCTGCACGTCCCTGATTCACAGTATGTGAGAGACCTAAAGAAAAGACTTAAACATGCTTATGAGTTGGCCTCCAAAAATGCAGAGAAGAGAATGTTGCTGAACAAAAGGCGCTGGGATGCCAAAGTGACTGCCATGCCTTTGGAAGTAGGTGACAGAGTTCTTATAAGGAATCTAAGTCTAAGAAAGAAACACAAGATTTCTGACAAGTGGGAACCCATTGTTCATATTGTTGTCAAACAGCCTGACGAAAGTATCCCAGTCTATGTTGTCACGCCAGAGGATGGAGAGGGCAGAGAGAGAGTTTTGCATCGAGACATGCTTCTCCCCTGCGGATTCCTACCAGCAATTTGGAAATCAGATGTTGGAGATGGAGTGACCTCTAATCCCCTGCTGCAATCTTCAGCGACAAATGATGAGGAGGACCATGTGACCCACATATCTAATGTGGTAGAGAATACAGATCAGGAACCACAGGGGAAGGTCACAGGAACTTCTTTGGAGAGCATGCCACAGTCACAAAATACCCTGAATCCCAATGCTTCTGAGTTCATTTCAGAGCAAACAGATTTGGCAGAGTCGGTGGCTGAATTTAGTCCAGTTTTACCATATTCAAGACCCCAAAGAAGGCGAGTTCAACCAGCCTACCTCAGTGACTACCAGGTTGACTCTAAAGTTCATTATCAACAACCCAGCTTATGTTTACCGACACAGCAGACGCTGGTTTGTAATTTTTTAGTGTCCTTGCAACAACAACTTGCAGAGTTAGTTCAGTCCCTGACCACTGGTAGTGACGAGGACGTCACATTTTAAGTAGGGGAGGATGTAACCCAGCTGGATTTTATTTGTTTATTCTGTGTTATTTGCTTTTCTGTATTGTTTTTACTTTATGGGTAGTGTCTCTTTAAGAGCAAAGTACGACATTACTTTACGGCAGCATTCCAACTGCCGTTGCTATGGCAACTCCTGGGCTTTGGAGATCAGAACCGTTGGAGAGCAGAGACCTGCTAGTCTCTGCCATCCTTCTGCATATCACCTGACTTCTTTATGCCTGATATATGATGTTTTCCTGCTAGGTGAGCATTACTGGAGATTTGTAAAGTCATATGTGTTCTAATTTTATGTACTAAGTCGTCGCTAAGGCAGTAATGTTGTTTAGAAACCAAACTCCTGTTTTACTGTAGGTATTGTGTTAAAATTACTGTCAAGTTGTCGTGTTAAGTGAAGTATTTAATATTCAGCTATGTTCATAAGGTGGTTATTATTTTATGGAGTTATATGCTTGATAAAGAATGTTAACTGCTGTTTTAAAATGGAGCTCACTGCTCCAACTGCCGTTGCTATGGCAACTCCTGGGCTTTGGAGATCAGAACCGTTGGAGAGCAGAGACCTGCTAGTCTCTGCCATCCTTCTGCAGATCACCTGACTTCTTTATGCCTGATATATGATGTTTTCCTGCTAGTGCATCATTGTGGCCAATATTGGAGAAAGGAACTCTGAGAAGGTGCTTCTGAGTCCTGTGCCTGTGGAGAAAGAGAGAGAGGCTGCTGAGTTGTTCGTGTCGGACACTGCCTGCCATCGTCATTCTGGGCCACCATCCCAGCCAGGACAACCTCTTTCATCTGTCTGTTCGTACGCATCAGACACACACACTCAAATATAGAGCTCTATATGAACAATTATTTTTGTTTTGTTTTGCTGGCCAGCTTCTAATAATTTTATTTTTCTATCAAGAGAGGACTTGCTACTGAGACAAATATAATTTGTCCCACACAGTTCAGAAGTGTGTTTAAATGAAACGAGCACAATGAATATGTTTCACTCATGTTTGGAGTGAAGGTTTTATTTATTTATTTATTTATTGTTGTTGTTGTTGGTTTATTTATTTATTTATTTATTTATTTATTAGAAAACTGTATGACCAAGTTGAGACAAAGTTGGATGTGTTTCAGTCCAGTAATCTTGCAATAAACATAACTGGCTGATAGTAAACTGCTATCTGAACCCGAGTAACACCTATTATTTGGTTACATTAGCTTGGCTCCACACAGCGTCCAAGTAAAATACATCAGTGTAATTGAATGAAGAGAGACACAGATGGAATCATCACCAACATTTAGGTTAGGTAATAACAGAGCTAATAATTCTTCATGCTAAAGCTAACGTGACATGCGTGTTTATGTTTGCAGGGACATGGTGAAAACCATCAACACACTGTTAATCCCACCTTGTTATAAGGTGGATAAGAGCAGCTCTTCTCTTTAAACAGAAGATGGACATGTCTGGGAACAGATCAGAGATGATTGAGCAGGTAAAATGTCATTCATGCACAACTGTCCTTTCTGCTATTAAACTCTGAAATCTAAATACTAGTTAATGTTCTTTGTGGTCAACAGAGGAACACTGTGGAGATGATGGGATCACCATGCATTTTGAGGAAAGGCCTGAGAATGAAGGAGCAGTGTAAGTGTGATGAAATTATATACATTCTTAATCTTAAAAATGATTTAATAATCTCTTTTTACTTATAATACTGATGAACCTGTTGTTTGTTCAGGAACAATCTCCCTGCAGTCTGTCCAGAAAGTCTCCACTGGAGGAGATTTTGCTGAAGAAGACACTGGGCATGTGGAAATGTGGAAACATTTCCACATGAGGTTTTCAAACATAAATCTCTCTTTTAAAAGTGTACCCCATGCGAAAAGAAAACTCATAACATATTGAAGTTAATAAGTTTGATATTTATAAACTGGTTAAAAATAGCCCTGTGAGAAATTCATAGTAAATTTAACAAAAAGGAAAAAGTTCATAGAATTAAATTCAAACAGAAGTTAAAATTATTTCATCCTAAAAGAACTCTGACTAACTACTGTAGCTCTTTTATAACATGATGGAGTTAAACTCAAAGTAGTCTCCTCAGATAAATAGTGTTACATTATTTTTATATGAAAGTTTCTGTTAACTTATTATTTTTATATGAAAGTTTCTGTTAACTTATTATTTGTATATGAAAGTTTCTGTTAACTTATTATTTTTACATTTGATTGTTTCTGTTCAGTGCCCTGAGACGACTTCTGTTGTGACTTGGCGCTGTGACTAGCACCAATGTAAACTGGTTGTGTGAACCTAATCTTGTAAGAAAATAAAATGTTCAACACATTCTGACTGTCTTCTTATTTATGTATTTTCACCCCCAAAAAATGTGTATTTCGATTTAAGACAGTCTCAGAATCCAGTTTTATTTTAATCATTTTAGTAAAAACAAATTTGATGACCATGTACATGTTACTACATTACTGTGGAAAACGTATAACACTCGAGCTAAATGACACACAAGATTTAAACACTGTTGCTTACATTGTAGCATTACATCTGATTTTAAATCTCAGCTGCTCTTACTTATAACTCCTCGACTGCTCTTACTTGGAGATTTAAAAATGTATGCTGGTGAAGATTCTCAGTCATCCAGGACATGATAAAATAAAAAAAAGGTGTTCAATACAGAAACAACTGGACTTTATTTGTCTTCTACAAATAAAGTCCAGTTGTTTCTGTATTGAACACCTTTTTATTTATTTTAAAAATGTAATCAGTCAGAGAAAGGTAACTGTGTGGTTGAACAGAGCTGCTTCTAGCCTCCTCACTGCTATTGTATTATTATTTGGGTTGTAGCTGTGGCGTCTCTCCACTTCTCATAAACATCCAGGCTGGACATATGGGATCCCTCATCATCATCATCACCTCCTGCTGTGTCCTGTAGTAGAAGAAAATGTCTCTTAAGAGCTACCACAACCAGGTTCATAAAACCATATAGCAGACATCTGTTGAATATAAAAAGTTTATATTGTCTGATATTTACCAGGTTTGATTTTAGATAATTACTGAATGGGGCATCAGAGCATTTTTCTGCAGGACCGATTTCTTTTTAATAAGTCTTAACAAGTAGCAAAGTTTCAGATGCAGCTAAATCTCAAAATCCAACAACAATTGAATAATAATATATAACAATAAAGCCTTTGTTAAACACATAACATTTAGAAAACACTTTTGTAAGATCTGGTTGAGAGGCATATCAGTCAATGGTAATAATATATAAGTGTTATGATGATGATAATTTCCTATTGTAACTTTTTTTTGTTTCCATATCTGATTGTTTGGCGGCGCGGATTAATTTCTGCTGCGGCTTTCCGTGCGTACGTCCCTCTTAAGGATGGTGCGTGCGCCAATCACAATGTTTTGTACCCCGGTACAATCGACGATACCAATAAAGATATATTCTATTCTATTCTATTCTATTCTATTCTATTATGAGCCGATAAAAATAAACAAACAAACACTGATAATAAATATGATTTACAATAATGTGATTTAAAATAATGTTACATAAGCATTAGATAAAGGCTAGCATTAGCATGTTAGCTCCACAAACAAATTCACCAGAATAAACAGTCAGCTGAAGGCTTTTTTTCACAAACAGCTATATAAAAGTTTAGAGGCATATAAGTCAGAAATGCAAATAGCCATTAGATAAAGGGCTTTCATGATTCAAAACTTACCTGCAGCCAGCCTGCTTGTCACTGCACGGCTCATTTTCAAAAAATAAATAAACGACCGGAAACACGCTGTCGATACGCAGCGTTCACGTTAGACGAGTCCAGGCCTCCAGGGCGGCGAAAACTGCGCCCTGAATACTCCAATAGTTTTGTAAAGATGTGACATAACTGCGCGGGCAGCATGGTGGCACAACTGGTAGAGCTGCTGCCTCTCAGCGAGAAGGTTGCCGGTTCAAATCCCGGTCCGGGGCCTTTCTGGGTGGAGTTTGCATGTTCTCCCCGTGCATGCGTGGGTTTCCTCCGGGTACTCCGGTTTCCTCCCACAGACCAAAAAACATGCTTGTTAGGCTGATTGGTGACTCTAAATTGACCCTAGGTGTGAGTGTGAGAGTGGATGGTTGTTTGGTGTGAGTGAGACAGGTCCCTCTTGTAAATGAGTCCCCGTGACTCAACGAGGCTAGCCTGTATAAATAAAGGTTGAATGAATGAATGAATGTGCTAGTTACAATGAGAGTCAATGGATAAGCTTCCGGCGCCCACACAGGACCGGAAATACGTCACAATCAGAAAACGTTTTTTGAAACAAACAATATAACTTATCATTACAGTACTCATAAAATATGTATCCTACACAACTAAAAACATATACAGGTAGTCCCCGACTTACGAGCGAGTTCCGTTCCTGCGAGTTGCTCGTAACACGAAAATTCGTAAGTTGGAACATGAAGCACATGTTCTCGTAAGTCCGGATTTTCGCTCGTAAGTTGGAACATTTATGCTAGCGCTACTACGAACACTTGTTTTTCATCAAAAACGTTCATATTAGTTCATAAACATGGTCGGAAACGTGTTTCCAAATGGTTAGCTAACACACTTTCATCTAAAAACACAAAAAAGTGCTGTATTTTTTACAAATTTACTTCTCTTTCGCCAGCTCGTAAGTCCGGGCGCTCGTAGGTCAGAGCGCTCGTAAGTCGGGGACTACCTGTATGCATATATTTCAAAATATTTTTATTTTATTATTTCATTTTTTATTTTATTTTTTTTAATGATGAGTACAATTAATGGAAACAATGTTCCCTCGCCCGGACGCGGGTCACCGGGGCCCCACTCTGGAGCCAGGCCCGGAGGAGGGGCACGTTGGCGAGCGCCTGGTGGCCGGGCTTTTACCCATGGAGCTCGGCCGGGCACAGCCCGAAGAGGAGATGTGGGTCCCCCTTCCCATGGGCTCACCACCTGGGCACAGCCCGAAGAGGAGATGTGGGTCCCCCTTCCCATGGGCTCACCACCTGTGAGAGGGGCCAAAGGGGTCGGGTGCATTGTGGAATGGGTGGTGGCCGAGGGTGGGGACCCTGGCGGTCTGATCCTCGGCTAAAGAAGCTGGCCATTGGGACATGGAATGTCACCTCTCTGGTGGGGAAGGAGCCTGAGCTAGTGTGTGATGTTGAGAGGTTCCGGCTAGCAATAGTCGGACTCACCTCAACGCATGGCTCTGGCTCTGGAACCAGTTTTCTTGAGAGGGGTTGGACACTGAGAGGGAAGTCTGGGCCTCCCTACTTAGGCTGCTACCCCTGCGACCCGACCCCGGATAAGCGGAAGAAAATGGATGGATGGATATTTAATTTTTATTAAAAAAAAATTAAGTATTCGAATGGTGAAGAGCTGCAGAGGTTACATAGGGCGGCGCCCTAGCGCCCTCTATTGGCCGACCGCCCCTGCTTCTGTGATCTTCAGCGTGAACTGTGGATTTTCAGAGCCCACGAGAGTCGGATCTTCTACATCTGAAGCCAAAGCTTGAGTCAAGAAAAAGGTGAAATGCTCCCCCTGGGTTGGGGACGTCTTTGCCACAAGTGGACAATTCAATTTTATAGAAGCCTTGCTCATGAGTGACAAATGAAACTGAGGAAAAGGGTGACAAATTGAAAATTCATCTGCAGTTATGTTGCTCTGGTCTGTTGTGGGAAGAAAGAGCTGAGCTGAAATACAAAATTCTTGATTTATTGATCAATCTTTGTTCCAACTCTCCCTGTGGTGATGAGAATTGGACAATGATGTTTAGAATAAGATCCTAGACACAAGCGACTGAAATATGCTGTCAGGTGTCCGAGCTCAGCCTAAAGACACTTTCAGTTCGAAAGCTGCAAAAGAGGCGCTGCACTCTGAAACCCAATCGTTTGTATTTGTATATGCTTCACTCACTACTGTGGTGTGAAGCTGGGTGCAGCTTGCTGCAGTCAAAAATCACTTTAGTCAAACTTTCAACAGTATGACGATAAAATGTATTTATTCTGAGCCCAAACTGGGAGTTCTCGGGGTATCTTGCTCATGAGTGTAAGATGGAGCATGAGATGGATCATCGGATTGGAGCGTCATCCTGAATGATGAGAGAGTTTCTTTGGTCAGTTGTGGTGAAGGGGGAGCTGAGTAGAAAGGCAAAGATCTCCATTTCATTGTATATCTACGTTCCAAAATTCACCTATGGCCATGAGGTCTGGATCAAAACCGAAAGAACTAGATTCTGCATACAAGCAGTGTAGGGTGGCAGTGCTCAGCCTTATGCCGGATTCCCACCAAACGCTTTTTGCGCAGCCGAAGCAGCCACTTTACATTGAAAGTCTATGTGGCCGAGCATCTTGGCGCAACGCAGCGTGACGCGGCACGTCCGTAGCAGTTCAAGCAGCGCGGCAGTGAGTGGCAGCTGTTTTCCGCGCCCGCGTCGCCTCCGAGCAGCGACTGTCGAAGCTCGATTTGACCTGCTTCTGCTGCTCGCCGCGTCGCAGCAACTAATAGGGAGAGCCTCTGCTATGTGATGACGCAACAACAACGGGACTTTTTTTGGACTTTTCAAACTTACCCAACGAGCCTCCATGAAGGAACGAGCCTCCGGTAAGAAACTTGGCATTTTTACAGTTGCCGCTGTCCGCTCGAGCGTACGATCACCCCAAACATAAAAAAAAAATTTAAATCTCAACAAAGACTTCCGGAGCTGCAGTTCGGCTTGTAGAAAACCCAGTCAAGTAGTAACGGGGCTCACGAACAGTTGATCTTATCTGCCCAGTGCACAAAAACACAAAACAAACCCCACCGGAAAAGGAGACAGACGCTGCTCCCACTGCGCGTCATCAGACGCGTTCGATGTAAACAAACATCTGTTGACAAGCAGCCAACCCAGCGCGTCAGGAGATTTTTTGATGCGCGCAAAGCGTTAGGTGGGAACCCGGCATTAGAGATAAGGGGAAGAGCTCCATCATCCAGGGAGCTCTAAGAAGAGCCAATGCTCCTCCCCATCAGAAGGAATCAGTTAAGGTGGTCCGGATATCTGATTACCGTACTTGCTGCCATACACGTCACACTGCTGTATAAGTCATATCAGTCCAATTATGTTTAATGAAGTGGAAAAAATATAAATAAGTCACTTCACTGTATAAGTTGCATCTATTTTGCGTCACCATTGATGTGTCACATTTGTTATGTGTCACTGCTGACCACCTGGAAACGTTGGCCGGTGTTGTGACAAAAATTGATTGGCTGCCAAATGACGACCGCGGGAGCGTGCATGGGAGGACTTTAACAAGAATTTAACAAGATTAATACTTAAAAACTGTTATTTGTTTGCTTGACATTGTAGCAAAGTGTGTCTCAGTTGAAGTTGTCCTTAATAACTTCATTTTGACTGTGAAATCAGCTGCATTTCACTTGGGCAGTGAAATGCAGCTGTTCCCTTTCAGTTGGTCTCTCGGTGCAACATACTTGCTATGGGAATTGCGCCCTCGCACGATTACCTGAAGGAATACATTCACGTCTTTTCGGCCGGGGCGTCACCCCGCATCAGAGGTACCACCCTTTAGGTACTTAAGCGACTGACGCCTCTCCAACTTTCTCTTTATGCCCTTCACCTCACAAAAACCTGAACTACCTCTCTTCGCGGGACTTCTCTACTGCTTCATTGCTCAACCTGAGGCAAGCTCGTTCCTTGCACAGAGCGCACAGAGAATTTTTCCCTGCGTACTGCTGGACTAGCGAAAGCGAAAGCTAGTCCAGTACATTTCTATGACCTCGAAGTTTTTTCCTCTCCTCTCTCCACAGGTTACTTCACTCGACGGTGTTATAACTGCGCCACAACCGCTACCCCGGCTAACATCCTAGCGGGCTAGCCAGCGAAAGCGACACGACAGAGGAAACTTGAACAAAGAAGAAAAAGGATTCTGGAAGAACTCACTTGCCTTATCTCGGACATGCCTCCGGAGAAAGGAAAGCGAAAGACAAGACTTCCAAAGAGAACCAACGGGACGGCGAGCCTAACCTCACGCGCCTGTCTACGCTGAATGAACTGAATGAGTTCTTCGCTCGGTTTGAGGCAAGTAACAGCACACCTGCACATAAATTCCCCCCCTCTCCTGATGGCCAGGTGCTGGCGCTGTCCTCAGACAGCGTAAGGCGATCATTCATCAAGATTAACGCCCGGAAGGCCTCTGGTCCTGACAACATACCTGGTCGTGTGCTGAAGGACTGTGCAGGGGAACTCGCAGCGGTCTTCACGGACATCTTTAACATCTCACTGAGCCAGGCCATCGTCCCCACCTGTTTCAAAGCCACCACCATCATCCCTGTCCCAAAGAAGGCAACGCCCGCATGCCTCAATGACTATCGCCCAGTAGCACTCACCCCCATCCTGATGAAGTGCTTTGAACGGCTAGTCATGAAAAGCATCACATCTGTCCTCCCTGCCTCCCTGGATCCCTTCCAATTTGCATACCGACCTAATCGCTCAACCGACGATGCCATCTCCTCTGCCCTCCACACAGCTCTCACACATCTGGACACGAAGGACTCTTATGTTAGAATGCTGTTCATCGACTTCAGCTCGGCATTCAACACCATCATCCCCCAACAGCTCATCCATAAACTGGACAGTCTGGGGCTGAACACCTCAATGTGTAACTGGCTGCTAGACTTCCTGACCGGGAGACCACAGACAGTACGGATCGGGAGTAACACATCTAGCACCATCACATTGAACACAGGGGCCCCACAAGGATGTGTGCTGAGCCCCCTTCTATTCACCCTGCTAACACACGACTGCACACCATCGTACAGCTCCAACCACTTCATCAAGTTTGCGGACGACACAACAGTGGTAGGTCTCATCAGCAACAACGATGAGACGGACTACAGGAACGAGGTGAGCCGCTTGGCCTTGTGGTGCGGACACAACAATCTCACTCTCAACGTGGAGAAGACAAAGGAGATTGTCGTGGACTTCAGGAAGAGGGATGCACAACATGCCCCTCTGACCATCAACAGCACCGCAGTGGAGAGAGTGGACAGCACCAAGTTCCTGGGAGTGCACGTCTCAAAGGACCTGTCCTGGAGCAGGAACACTGCAGCACTGGCGAAGAAGGCTCACCAGCGCCTCTACTTTCTCCGCAAGCTGAAAAGGGCTGGAGCTTCAACCTCCATCATGTGCACCTTCTACAGGGGTGCCATAGAAAGTGTCCTGACCAGCTGCATCACTGTGTGGTTTGGTGCATGTACTGCATCCTGCCGCAAGAGCCTCCAGCGCATCGTGAGAGCAGCTGAGAAGATCGTCGGCACCTCCTTGCCCTCACTGCAGGACTTACACAGCAAACGCCTCACTCGGAAAGCCCTCTGCATGGCAGGTGATCCCACACACCCACTACACAGCCGCTTTAGACTGCTGCCATCAGGGAGGAGACTGAGGAGTCTCCAGGCTCGTACCAGCAGACTGAGAGACAGCTCTGTTCATCAGGCAGTCAGAATGCTAAACACTCTGCCTGCTCTGCCTC
>JBBPBX010017064.1:35230-47292 GCA_038048925.1 Garcialebias charrua | reverse complement strand
TCGAGCTGCTCGCTTCAGATCAGGAACGAAGCTCAGCGGACTGGAAGTCCAACGAGACGACACAAAACCAGAGGAAAAAAAACCTCATCCTGCAGTCAGAGTGAAGATTTTTATTAACATATAAAAACTAACTGACTATCATTTACTGCTACTAAATATTTACACATGCACTACTTTTACTACAACTAAATAATTCATTAAACTGAAAAGAACAGCCAAAGTTGAATCAAACTGAAACATTTAAATATTGTTGGTGACATTGGTCCTAACAAAGAAGCTTGTTTAAAGCAACTCATAACAAAGTCATTAAAACCAGCTCTCAACTACCATGTGTTTTTGTTTACCAACAAAAACAGCTGAAGTTTGTCAGTTTACCTACAGAACCAGCCAATGTGCCGTTTGTTTACCAATAGAAACAGATTAAGTATTTTTGTTTAGATTGCAGAAACTGCTGAAGTGGGTTTGTTTACCTACATAAACATCTAAAGTGTGTTTTTTTTACCTACAGAAACAGCCAAAGTGTGTCTACAGAAACTGCTGAAGTGTGTTTGTTTACCTGCATAAACAGCCAAAGTGTGTTTGTTTACCTACGGAAACAGCCAAAGTGTGTTTGTTTACCTACATAAACAGCCAAAGTGTGTTTGTTTACCTACAGAAACAGCCAAAGTGTGTTTGTTTACCTACAGAAACAGCCAACGTGTGTTTGTTTACCTTGTGACAGTTTCACAGGGCTTCCTATGTTTGTGAATTTTCATTTTGAGGTGCCAGTCAGGTATCCCTCCTGAAGCAAATAAATGATGTTAGATCTGACCTCCGTGATATTCATTCAACCTTTATTTATACAGGCTAGCCTCGTTGAGTCACGGGGACTCATTTACAAGAGGGACCTGTCTCACTCACACCAAACAACCATCCACTCTCACACTCACACCTAGGGTCAATTTAGAGTCACCAATCAGCCTAACAAGCATGTTTTTTGGTCTGTGGGAGGAAACCGGAGTACCCGGAGGAAACCCACGCATGCACGGGGAGAACATGCAAACTCCACCCAGAAAGGCCCCGGACCGGGATTTGAACCGGCAACCTTCTCGCTGAGAGGCAGCAGCTCTACCAGTTGTGCCACCGTGCTGCCCAAATGAATGGCGGACATGTTGAATAAAGGCTCGCAATGAACCAGACCTAATCTCCTACCATCCTTCGATCCTGTCGGTAATCGTGCACATTAAAGATAGCTGTATCAAAGATGGACAGCTGATCTTTTACATGGTGATATCACTTGTGGAGTTCCTCAGGGCTCTGTGCTTGGACCAAAGTTATTTATTTTATATGTGAATGACTTGGTAAATGTGTCAGGACTTCTTAAATGTGTTCTTTTTGCCGATGACACCACATTTTTCTGTTCGGGTAAAGACATAAAACAGATTTTGGATATGATGAAAACAGAATTTATAAAAATACAAACTTGGTTCAAAATAAACAAATTATCTTTGAATTTAGATAAAACTAATTACATGATATTCAGTAACAAAAAGAGAATTGTTGACGATCCATTTGAAATTGAAGATGTTGTGATCTGTAAAGTGAGTGAAGTGAAGTTTCTGGGTGTCATCATTGATGACAAACTGACATGGAAACATCATGTAAATTCCATTAAAACAAAAATAGCTAGATCAATTGCAGTACTGTATAAAGTCAGGGATTTTTTAATTGATAAAGCTCTGTATATGTTGTATAACACAATCATTGTTCCACGTTTAATCTATTGTATTGAGGTTTGGGGAAAAGCGTGCAAAACAATTACAAAGCCTGTTTTTATTTTACAAAAGAGAGCTGTAAGAGTAATCACCAGAAAACATTTCAGTCACCCATCAAACACCTTGTTTCTTCAGCTAAATTTATTGAAATTCCAGGAATTGGTTGAATATAGTATTTTATCAGTTATGTATAGGGCTCATAATAACACATTACCTTTAAATATCCAAAGAAATTTTATAAAAAGACAAAGTGATTACAATCTCAAAGGGACAGAGATATTCATCAAACCACAATTCAGAACCAGCTTAAAGGGACGGTCTACCTCAATTCAGGGAGTTCGATTGTGGAATGCTCTGGAGAGTGATGTTAAAAATGCAAAATCAATGTATACATTTAAGAAAAAGGTCAAAAAGGACTTGCTCAAAAACTATATATGATGTAACTTAGTGTGTTTGTATATTACACTTATGTTGACTGATGATGTAGCTTAGTGTGTTGTGTATTACAGTTAGAAAAATTAAGTAGAGTTATTCTTTTGTGATGTAGTTTGTGTATTACAGTTAGAAAAATTAAGTAGAATTATTCATTTTGTGATGTAGTTTGTGTATTACAGTTAGAAAAATTAAATAGAATTATTCATTTTTGTGATGTAGTTTGTGTATTACAGTTAGAAAAATTAAGTTGAATTATTCATTTTCTTATGTAGTTTGTGTATTACAGTTAGAATGATGTAGTTTGTGTATTACAGTTAGAAAATTAAGTAGAATTATTCATTTTGTGATGTAGTTTGTGTATTACAGCTAGATAAATTAAGTAGAATTATTCATTTTGTGATGTAGTTTGTGTATTACAGTTAGTAAAATTAAGTAGAATTATTCATTTTGTGATGTAGCTTGAAGGTTAACATTGGTTGAACAAACAGTGAAATAAGGGGCAGATATAATAAGATTTTTTTTTTAATTTTTTTTTTAAATTCATTTGTTCATTTTACATTTTGTAAAGAAAAAAACATTTTACATTATAACAGTATAATGAAAGAAAAAAAACAAAATGAAAGGAGACAGGGAGAAGAAAAAATCTTATTTTACCTGCCCCTTATTTCTATAATAATAACAAAAAAAGCGAGATCAATAAAAATAACTCAATCAAATATACAAATTTCCAAGCCACTCAACAATGATACAAATTTAAGCTATTTACATGATTTGAATACACATTTAAGTTTTTAATACAATTTGATAATTTGATTATTTAGTATTTAATTAACATATTAGCTTTAATCAGTTTTTTAAAGACTATAATTGAATTAGTAGTTTTAATTTCATTTTCTAAACTATTCCACAAGTCAACACCTTGTATTGATACACACCGTCCTTTCAAACTTGTTCTATATTTTGGCTTTGCAAAAATCTCCATTCCTTTCAGGTTGTAACAGCTCATTCTTTTTACAAAATTTACTTGAACATTTAGAGGCAATGAATTTTTATGAGCTCTATACATTACCAACAAAATGTTGTAATCTACCAAATCATAAAACTTAAGCAACCTAAGTTGCTTAAACAATATATTCGAAGGATGGCAGTAAGGTTTTCCCGCTATAGTTCGCACTGCTCTTTTTTGTAAAATAAATACAGGGTTTGTCAAGGTTTTACACACCTTTCCCCAAACCTCTATGAAGTAAATCAAGTGTGGAACAACTATGGCATTATAGAGCAAATACAATGCTCTTTCATTCAATAAGTCCCTAACTTTATACAACACACCTGTGGATCTAGATATTTTAGTTTTAACCGAGTTAATATGCTGTTTCCAAGTGAGCTTGTCATCTATCACCACTCCCAAGAATTTCATTTCACTTGCTCTGGTTATTTCAAAATCATCAATTTTTAGAGAGAAACCCGTAGTTTTTGTTTTTTTACTAAATAACATGTATTTAGTTTTATCTAAGTTTAATGATAGTTTGTTTAATTTGAACCAGTTTTGTAATTTAACAAATTCCATATTTAAACATTCAGACATTTGATTTAAATCATTACCAGAATAAAAAAAGGTAGTATCGTCAGCAAAAAGTATACATTTTAGACGTCTGGACACCATCACTAAATCATTCACATATAAATTAAACAATTTTGGACCAAGTATTGAACCCTGTGGGACTCCACATGTGATTTTACAAAAGTTTGATCTGTTTTCCTCTATCTGAACAAATTGTTCTCTATCTTTTAGATAGCTTCTTATCCATTTAAGTGCAGGTCCTCTAACGCCATACTTGTCCAATTTATTAATGAGAATTTTGTGATCAATAGTGTCAAAGGCCTTCCTTAAATCAACAAATAAACTCATACAATGCTGTTTATTGTCAGTAGCTGTGGTGATATGTTCCATAAATTCCATTAAAGCCATAGATGTTGAATATTGTGATCGAAACCCATACTGACTATCACTTAGAATGTTGTACTTTTTTAGAAAATCGTCTAATCTGATTGAAAAAAAAATTTCAAGAATTTTTGAAAATTGTGGGAGCAATGATATCGGTCTGTAATTGCTGAAGTTGCCCCTATCACCGCATTTGAAAATAGGGACTACCTTAGCTACTTTCATTTTATCAGGAAATGTGCCCGTAGTGAAAGACAGATTACAAATGTAAGTGAACGGATCAATTACATCAGTTATTATGTCCTTGACAACCATCATATCCATGTCACACCAGTCTCTAGACCTTTTATCTGAGAATTTTTTAACTATCATGATTATTTCATCTTTATCAGTCCCTTTTAAAAACAATGTATTTTCACGACCTTTAATTAAGTAACACACGTCCTTGTCCACTTTGGAAA
Organism: Garcialebias charrua; assembly: GCA_038048925.1. Taxonomy (NCBI): domain Eukaryota; kingdom Metazoa; phylum Chordata; class Actinopteri; order Cyprinodontiformes; family Rivulidae; genus Garcialebias; species Garcialebias charrua. The sequence continues at coordinate 42,700 of JBBPBX010017064.1, read as the reverse complement.
TTGTTTTTGCAAGATTTGATCCAACGTTTACAAAGTAATCATTGAATCCATTTGCAACTTCGTTATCATTTAGTATTTCATCATTTTCATTCACAAAACATTTAGACATACACTTTTCTTTTTTGTGTTTGTTTAAGACACTGTTCATTACATTCCAAGTTGCTCTCATATCGCCACGTGTGTTATGTAGCAATTTACTATAATATTCCTTCTTCTGTTTTTTTATAATTCCTGTTAATTTATTTTTATACCTTTTATATTTGATTTCCGCCTCAGGGGTTCTTGCTTTCAGGAAACAGGAATACAAATGGTTCTTTTTCTTACATGCGTTCCTTAGTCCAGTTGTCATCCATGGTTGATCAATATTGCGTTTTTGCGTGAAATTTTTCTGCACACAATTTTTTTTGTACAGGGTATCCAAGATAGTCATAAACTCATCATATGATTTGTTTACGTCATCCACATACACACCATTCCAATTTTGTTTTTTAAAATATTTTTTGAAATTATCTATTGCTCTTTTGGTCATGCTTATTTTCATCTTCTTTCTGCTCCTTTCTTTTTATCTTACTTGTATTCTTGTATCTGATGAAACTGTCTTGTATTGTTCTTTAAAAATGAATGAATAAACATCAAATCAAATCAAATCAAGTAGTTTTTTTAATTGATCTTTTTTTTTTTTTACATATACAGTATTTAACCCATAACACAAGAACCATACACTGCAAGGTGTAGACCCTTTGGTACAGTTAATGACACATTTTTTTCACACATAAGACCAACCACATAATAACATTTTCAGTTTTATATTTTTTCAATGTCCAAAAAACAAACAAAAAATCAAATCCCTTCCTCTCAAAAAGTGTCCGTAGCCCCTTTCATAACACAGCTCAGTCCAGGCCTGATGCGTGTTCAGTCCTCCAACAAGCATTCAGAAAAAACACGAAGGCGGATTGGCGAGTAAATTTTACTCACCTCTGATGCGCCCCTGATCCGCGAGCAGAGGTAGTATCCCGACTTGTGAAAGGTGTGGTGGTGCTGCGGCTTCAAACTGATTTGAATAATGACGTACTCTCCTACGTACTCTCCCGGCGCCCACTGTCACGCTCTATTTAAATGTGTAAACAAGAACATGACATTTGTATTTCGCTTGCGCATCACTCGCTATTCTTCGCCAAATCTTTTTCTTTTTTTATTGATCATCACGGAAATGGCTAATTGGGGTGATGCCGAGACCCGTGTACTCCTGTCTCTGCGCGCAGAGGGGGAAATTAATAAGGGACTTACAGTGAAGGATGGGGCCCTTCTGGAGCGGATTGCTGTACTGATGCGAAAGCCAAAAACAAAAAAAACAAAAAAAGCATTTGGATAAGCACAACGATGTTCGCTAGCATCGCCATGTTTGTTTACAGACACCTCTGCGGTCCCACGTTAAACACGCAGGCACCACGTCCTCTGAGCTGCACATTTTCACCACGCCTCTTTTCAACCCGCGCTGCAAATCGTTTTGTGAATGCTCCATTGAGGGCGGGCCGTGGCCGGATTCAACTTTGTTTTATGAATGACCCGGGGGGGATTAAAGCCGGACTGGTCTGTGCGGCAATTGCGCGGATTTGACTTATGAAAGGGGCTCATGATTCTTCCCCAGAGCTCAAAAGGCAGACTGGGCTCTCACACAAATTGCCCCACAGCATGAGCTGTGAATCAACAACAAAATGCATAAGGCCTCATATAATTTCAGTATTAATGCACATAAACAGAGTGGTGAAGGCTGCACAGAGGTCTGTCGGAGTCAGTCTCCCCACCATCACAGACATTTACACCTCCAGATGCAGGAAAAGAGCCACCTGCATCATGAAAGACCTCACTCACCCAGCACACTCACTCTTTGCCCCACTCCCCTCAGGACGGAGGTTGAGGAGCATCAAATGTAGAACCACTAGACTGAGGAACAGCTTCTACCCTGAGGCTGTTAGACTCATGAATGAATAAATAAAAATAAAATAAAAATAAACACTGCAAAATATCACATCATGCTGATGCTGATCTGTTTTCTTGTTGCTGTGTTCATCTGTGACCATCTGCTCATACAGACTCATGTTCGTGCTGCTGTTTATAATGATGTTTTTCCACTATATTAGGGCTTAGTGTATTACTAGTTGATGTTTTTCTTAGTTAATTCTAGATGTTATTACTGTTTTTCTCTTGCATTTGTTGTTGGATGTAACTGGGACCCCGTGTACATAATCTCGTTTTCATCACATGTACCACATGCGGTGCAAATGACAATAAAGACTCTCTGACTCTGACTCTGACTAAATCACAATGTTACAGAAAATAATAATTAGACTTACAGGCCATATGATGAAAATCTCTCAGAGGTAGAACCAGGAATCAGTTTTCTTCCATTATCTGCTCCGGACAAATATCACATTTGAACACATTTTATTTTCTACAAGGGAGCACAACAGTTAGTTTTTTTAGTATTTTTAAGTTTTGATTAGTTCTAAAACTTCTGCACAAACTTTTGACTCGATGACATCCCGGCTTCTGACACCTCCGTGTCTACCTACAGAAACAGCCAAAGTGTGTGTGTTTACCTACAGAAACAGCCAAAGTGTGTTGGTTTACCAACAGAAACAGGCAAAGTGTGTTGGTTTACCTACAGAAAAAGCCAAAGTGTGTGTGTTTACCTACAGAAACAGCCAAAGTGTGTTTGTCGACCCACAGAAACAGCTAAAGTGTGTTGGTTTACCTACAGAAACAGCCAAAGTGTGTGTGTTTACCTACAGAAACAGCCAAAGTGTGTTGTTTTACCTACAGAAACAGCCAAAGTGTGTTGGTTTACCTACAGCAACAGCCAAAGTGTGTTTGTTTACCTACAGAAACAGCCAACGTGTTGGTTTACCTACAGAAACAGCCAAAGTGTGTTTGTTTACCTACAGAAACAGCCAAAGTGTGTTTGTTTACCTACAGAAACAGCCAAAGTGTTTTTGTTTACCTACAGAAACCGCCAAAGTGTATTGATTTACCTACAGCAACAGCCAAAGTGTGTTTGTTTACCTACAGAAACCGCCAAAGTAATAATAATAATAATAATTAATTCAATTTATAACGCACTTTTCATTACTGAAAATCTCAAAGTGCTACACACATTCATAAACCGGTGGCGGCAGACTACCATGCAAGGTGCTTTCCAGTCCTACCGGGAGCAACTCAGGGTTAAGTGTCTTGCCCAAGGACACAACGACACATAGTGCGGGTCCCGGGAGACGAACCGCCAACTTTCCGATCGGGAGACGACTGCCATTACCACTACACCACGGCCGCCCAAAGTGTGTTGATTTACCTACAGCAACAGCCAAAGTGTGTTTGTTTACCTACAGAAACAGCCAAAGTGTGTTTGTTGACCCACAGAAACAGCTAAAGTGTGTTGGTTTACTTACAGAAACAGCCAAAGTGTGTTTGTTTACCTACAGAAACAGCCAACGTGTTGGTTTACCTACAGAAACAGCCAAAGTGTGTTTGTTTACCTACAGAAACAGCCAACGTGTTGGTTTACCTACAGAAACAGCCAAAGTGTGTTTGTTTACCTACAGAGACAGTCAAAGTGTGTTGGTTTACCTACAGAAACAGCTAAAGTGTGTTGTTTACCTACAGAAACAGCCAAAGTGTTTGTTTACCTACAGAAACAGCCAAAGTGTTTGTTTACCTACAGAAACAGCCAAAGTGTTTGTTTACCTACAGAAACAGCCAAAGTGTTTGTTTACCTACAGAAACAGCCAAAGTGTTTGTTTACCTACAGAAACAGCCAAAGTGTTTGTTTACCTACAGAAACAGCCAAAGTGTTTGTTTACCTACAGAAACAGCCAAAGTGTTTGTTTACCTACAGAAACAGCCTAAGTGTGTTGTTTACCTACAGAAACAGCCAAAGTGTTTGTTTACCTACAGAAACAGCCAAAGTGTTTGTTTACCTACAGAAACAGCCAAAGTGTTTGTTTACCTACAGAAACAGCCAACGTGTTGGTTTACCTACAGAAACAGCCAAAGTGTGTTGGTTTACCTACAGAAACAGCCAAAGTGTGTTGGTTTGGTTTACTTACAGAAACAGCCTAATTGTGTTGGTTTACCTACAGAAACAGCCAAAGTGTGTTGGTTTGGTTTACTTACAGAAACAGCCTAATTGTGTTGGTTTACTTACAGAAACAGCCAAAGTGTGTTTGTTTACCTACAGAAACAGTCAAAGTGTGTTGGTTTACCTACAGAAACAGCCAAAGTGTGTTGGTTTGGTTTATTTACAGAAACAGCCTAATTGTGTTTGTTTACCTACAGCAACAGCCAAAGTGTGTGTGTTTACCTACAGAAGCAGCTAAAGTGTGTTGGTTTGGTTTACTTACAGAAACAGCCTAATTGTGTTGGTTTACCTACAGAAACAGCCAAAGTGTGTGTGTTCACTGTTTACCTACAGAAACAGCCAAAGTATGTGTGTTTACCTACAGAAACAGCCAAAGTGTGTTGGTTTACCTACAGAAACATCCAAAGTGTGTATGTTTACCTACAGAAACAGCCAAAGCGTTGTGATCGGAGCTTCCTTCTGGTGGATTCAGTTGAGTTTTTCGTTTGTTTCCACATGATCTGGTTCTCTGAGCGCAGCTTAAAGATGGTTTCAGTCTTCAGTTTGGCTTTCTCTCCTGTGCTGGGTTTCAGTGTCACATGTGGAGTGTACGTCCTTTGATCAGTGGATTAACAAGCCGCAGTAGGGGTCAAAGGTCAGCAGTGACCGACATGCTAGTCTTTGCTTTGATCCATGTTCTGACCCTCTGATCTATGAGCAACATCACACTGACATTAAACCCCTTCATTAAAACAGCTCCTCCGAGACTCCGGGTCACCTCGACTCATCACCTAGATTAATCAGCACACCTGATCACTGCTGAAGTTCAGACATGACCTGTGCTGAAGACATCAACCCAGAAGACCTGGAGGACAAACTGGAGACAACAACTGGTGTTCACAAAAAAAGTAAAAACCTGCTTAAGATTTCACAAAGCATGAGTTTGGATGTCATTGTGAGTAATCAATATCTTACCTGTTGTAGATAGCTTTTAACATGACTGAAGCTTGGAAAAATAAAGTTTTCATTTGACAGGACTGGCGAGCTAATGGCTAGTCTGAACACAGCTACAACAACTCCATGCTTTAATTCACACGGTGGCTTTATAAACCTTTACTCCACCGTCTGTCTCACAGTAAATTTTTATTTTTATTTTATAAAACTTTGTGTTCATTTGATGCAGCAGCTGCTAGATGATGCACATCCTGAAAGAGTTTAATATTTCTTGCCAAAATAACCAATGAATGTGAAATGTAATGTCGTTTAAATTTCAATAAGGTTGTTGGTACGAACCACATGAAAACGATGACGAGTAAGTTGATTCAAAGCATCGGAGATCCAGTCTGGAGGTGGAGCCCTAAGAACCATAGAGATCAAGTCTGGTGGATTCATTCATTCAACCTTTCATTCAACCTTTATTTAGGCAGGTTAATACCATTGAGCCTCGAGGACTCATTTACAAGAAATACCTTGGTAAAACTAAAGAATGATGACAACAGCAACAGTAGATTTTCCTTGGACAATCAACAATAGATAATCATAAGAGAGGCATACAGATTTTTTTAACAAGTTAAAACAAAGATGTCAAAGTAGCAAAACAAACAGATTATAAGGCAGATGTAGAAAATCAAAACCAGGGACATGTCTGCATTGGTTTTTGCCAGGATTCAAACAGGTTCTTAAAGCCATTTAGAGACAAGGTCGAGAGCTTCAGATCTTTTTGTAGGATATTCCATGAAGCAGGAGCAGAGTAGGAGAAGGACCTTTTGCCAAGCTCAGTTCTCACTGAGGGAACACTGCAGGTAATCTTGTCCTGAGAGCGCACGCTGTAGCTGCACTCATGCAGAGACATGTAGGAGGAGATGTATGAAGGCAGCAGACCAAGAAGTGATTTAAAGATGAAAATGTACCAGTGGAAAAGTCTGCGTGAGGTTAATGATGTCCAGTTAACCAGTGAATACAGGGTGCAGTGGTGGGTATGATAATCACAGCCAGTTATGAATCTTAGTGCACCATGATAGACAGCATCCAACTTCTGCAGAGTGCTTGTAGGAGCATTTATGTAGATAATGTCACCGTAATCAATAATAATGGACCGAACAGAGCCCTGCAGGGAGGCTGGCAGAGCCGAGGCCCGTCCGCGGAGCGGTTGTCTGATGGGACCCAGTTCTGAGTGAACATTGCGGACTAAACTAACAAAACTTGAATCTTGAAATTTTCACAGAAAAAAAAATAAAAATAAACTTCACACCACACTCACATTGACATTATGCAGTTATTTTTGGTAAAAATATTAAGTTATTCTAGAGATGACCCCTGGATGGTCCATAAGTGCTTCCTGTCTGGTGCTGTTTTCAACCCACACAGTAATCACTGTAAACAAATCAAAGTAAAAGTTTGATTTATCTCCGTGCTGAATTGTTTCGTGTTTAAATGTGTGGAAGTTGTGATATGAATGACTGATAAGAGGACAATCGTGTTGAGTTCAGGGACTATGGGTTGTTTTGCGTTCAGGTAGGGGAGTGGTGGCGCAGAAGTTAGAAGATGGTTGTGTTGAGTTAAGGGACCTTAGTGGATGATTGTGTTGAGTTTGGGGACCACAAAGGATAGTTGTGTTGAGTTCAGGGACCTTAGTGCATAAATGTGTTTAGTTCAAGGACCTTAGAGGATGGTTGTGTTGAGTTTAGTGACCATAGAGGATGTTTTTTTTTTAGAGTTCAGGGACCATAGTAGACAGTTGTGTTGACCATAGTAGACAGCTGTGTTGAGTTCAAGGACCAGAAATGTGACAGAAATCAACCGTAGAGCCGCCTTCTCTTTTGTTTGTGGCCATTTCCTGTCGGCGGCTTGCTGGGACTCTGAATTGAAAGGGCACAATCTTTTCTGAAGGCAGACGAGGGGATTGTACAGATTCTATTTTCAGAACCACATCAAGCCAATTAGCACAGCAGCAGCTAAGCCGGTACATGCAGGACGCCTGTGAATGCATCACAATGTGTGTGTGTGTTTTGGTGTGTGCGCGCGCGTTTGGTTTGTGTAGGCTCAGCCATATGCTCACATTCAGACTGAACGTGGCCGTGCATCACGCTGCACGTCTCTCCGCGGCCGTGCCGAGGGTTAAAATTATCCAGGGCTCGTTAGCTAACGCGTCCCCAGCGCCTGCTAATTAGCACATAATAGGACAGGCGCGTCGGCCACAGAGGGGCCTGTAATTTAAGAATAAAGTTCGTTTTCCTGCCAGAGACATTTTTCACAGTCGTGACCAGGCGACTACAATTAGCCTCCTCTCTATTAGCGCCGCTCGTCAGCCGTGAACCATCCGTTGTTGTTAAAGCTGTGAAACTCCTTCTGCCAGA
>JBBPBX010017064.1:0-28022 GCA_038048925.1 Garcialebias charrua | reverse complement strand
CATCCTTCTGCTGGGCTAGTTCATCCTTCTGCTGGGCTAGTTCATCCTTCTGCTGGGCTAGTTCATCCTTCTGCTGGGCTAGTTCATCCTTCTGCTGGGCTAATTTTACTTCATACTCGGCTAATTTTACTTCATACTCGGCTAATTTTACTTCATACTCTGCTAATTTTACTTCATACTCGCTATATGAAGAACACAATTATCATTGAAGGAATAATAAAAACCCAGCATATAAAATATTGATTTTGAAAAGTATCTCCCTCTAACCTGATTTTGTTTTTTTGAGTCTCAACCTCCTCTTCCAGTTCAGCTATCCTGGACAGATTGCGGCTCTCTGCTCCACATGTGTGATGGGGAAAATGCAGGGAATTAATTCCTCATGGGGTGTTCATAGAGTACAAAAAAATATAAAATAATAATGTCAAGCCACCAATTGCCTTCGTCCAAAATTTCTACATCTTGCTTTGACTTCCTGAAACCACCTTACAAGTTGAACTTGTGTTCAGGCATGATTTAAAAAAAATCCCTTTAGATTTCCCCTACGGTCGGTCTGTGTTTAAAAAGTTCACTTAATGTCAGAATAAAGACACACAAAAGCACAAACAGATTAATTTACCAGTAAACTTTTACATAACAAATTGTTCCAGGTGAATTATAATTAAACTTTAACTAACAAAGTTAAGTCAGATCCTCTACAGATTCTTGTTGAAACATTTAATATTTTATCCAAAAGACCTCAAGTCAGTCTGAGGAGCTGCACTAAACTCAGTCTTATTTATTTAACCATACTAACCATTATAAATAGCACCTTCACAGTGGATCACCCAGTTTGCTGGTGACATCCAGAACTAGCTGTTCACATGCTAACAGAGGACCATCAGCCTAACAACCTTAACAGCTAGCAACCATCAGCTGTTTGCTATTCACAGGGTGACAGAGAGAAACTAGCAATAACAGCATTGTACGCCAGGGACAGATGCACACTGAGGCTCCGCCCCATTTAATGATGGGCAGTTTGGCTGTTTCGGGACAGCTGATAAAACAAAATGTTCATCATGAACCACCACAAATGTATCACCTCATTAACTGTGAATGTATCTTACCTCTAGAAGGACCAACAGTAACTGGGTCCGCTCCTGCACCTCTGACTGGTCTGTCTGTGTGGGGTAAAAATCGATCAGAAGAACCATGAACAATCATAAACCCATCACTTCATTAACTGTGAATGTATCTTACCTCTAGACTCAAGGACAGCGAGTCATCCTCCTCCATCTCACTCTATCCTCTACATCCACTGTCTTCACTCCAACTACCTCTATGTCCTCTCTAACTGCATCCATATATCTCCTCTGTGTCTTTTTCCTGGCCGCTGCATTTCTAACATCCTTCCACCAATATACCCACTGTCCCCCCTCTAGACAAGTCCGAACCACAGTCCCTCCTCTGGACATGTCCATACCATCTCAGTCTGGTCTCTAACTTGATCTCCCAGTTGTTCAACATGTGCTGTACCTCTGATTATCTCGATCCTAATCTTATCCATCCTTGCCACTCCTAAGGAGAACCTCAGCATTTTTTTTCCTGCCACTTCCAGTTCTTTCTCCTGTCTTTTTGTCCATGTCTCTGTCTCCAGATCAAACAGTATACCTGTACTGTACTGTAGATGGTCTCGCCACTGTCTTGTAAACTTTTCCTTTGACCTTTGCGGTCACTCGTTTGTTGCAAATCACTCCTGAAACTTTTCTTCATCCTCTCCATCCTGCCTGGACTCTCTTTTTCACCTCTTTACCACACTCCTGATTTTCCTGGACAGTGGACTTTAAGCACTTGACGTCCTGCACTTTTGTGACCACTGCTCCTTGTAGCCTCACTGTTCCACTGGCCTCCCTCTCATTCACACACATGTACTCTGTCTTACTACGGCTGACTTTCATTCCTCTTCTTTCAAGTGCATACCTCCACCTCTCCAAGTTCTCTTCCACCTGTTCCCTGTTCTCACCACAGATCACAATGTCATCTGCAAACATCATAGTCCATGGGGATTCCTGCCTGACCTCATCTGTTAGTCGGTCCATCACCAGAGCAAACAAGAAGGGGCTCAGAGCCGATCCTTGATGCAATCCCACCTCCACCTTGAAGCTATCTGTCACTCCTACAGCACATCTCACCACTGTCCTGCTGTCTTCATACATGTCCTGTACCAGTCTAACATACTTTTCTGCCACTCCAGATTTCCTCATGCAATACCACACCTCCTCTCTTGGCACCCTGTCATATGCTTTTTCTAAATCCACAAACACACAATGGAGTTCTTTCTGACCCTCTCTGTACTTCTCTATCAACATCCTCAAAGCAAAGATGGCATCTGTGGTGCTCTTTCTTGGCATGAAACCATACTGCTGCTCACAGATAGTCACCTCTTGTCTAAGTCTTGCTTCCACAACTCTCTCCCAGATCTTCATTGTGTGGCTCATCAACTTAAATCCTCTGTAGTTGCTACAACTCTGTACTGTACATCACCCTTGTTCTTAAAAATGGGCACCAGCACACTTCTTCTCCATTCCTCAGGCATTTTCTCACCCTCAAATATTCCATTGATACATTCCATTGAATATTTGAGTCAAAAACCTCTCAGCCATCTCTCCAAGACATTTCCAAACCTCCACTGGTATGTCATCAGGTCCTACTGCCTTCCCCTTCTTCATTTCAGAGCTTTCCGGACTTCACTCTCACTAATCTTTCCCACTTTCTGGTCCACAGTTTCTATGACCTCTACTCTTCTCTCTCTTTCATTCTCTTCATTCATATAGGTCCTCAAAGTACTAGGTCGCACCATCCAATTCTTGCCAAAAAATTGGAAAAATCCATATACATGTATAGGTCGCACCTACGTCAAAACGTGGACCGTGTTTAGCTCTGCTGCAAATGTCTCTTCCAGAGGAGCGCACAGCAAGGCTTTTAAGAAGATTAACACTTAAAAACAATTAATTGTTTGATAAAAAATTATAGCAAATATGTGTCTGAGCTGAACTTTTCTTTAATAAATGAATAATTTTAGCAGGATAAACACCTAAAAAATATATATTTGTTAGCTGACATTATTGTAAGAGTGTGTCTCAGTTTAATTTTTGTTAATAAATGATTACAAATCAGCTTATTTTATAAAATGCCATATAATAATAATAATAATAATAAACTTTATTTGTATAGCACCTTCCTACAATGCCTTGCATTGACCAAGGTGCTTAACAGGACAGAAAATATAAAACCGGTACAATAAATCAGTGAAAATAAAATAAAAGCAACAGCAATAAAAGGAGGCAATGGAAATAAAAATGCTACATACTAAAATACCAAAAGTAATAAAAGTTACACACTGAAAGCTTTTTTGAACAAGTGGGTCTTCAGTCTGGTTTTGAACAGAGTCAGATCAGAGGTGGCACGCAGCTCAAGGGGGAGGCTGTTCCAGGCTTTTGGGCCGGCAACAGAAAAGGACCGGTCTCCCCATTGTTTGTACCTTGAGCGAGGCACCTCCAGCAGGTGTTGACTGGCAGATCGTAAAGCTCTGCTGGGCTGATGGACTTTCAAAAGTTCTGAGATGTAGAGAGGTGCAAGTCCATTCAGAGCCTTGAAAACAAACAGCAGCAGCTTGAACTGTATCCTGAACTGAACCGGGAGCCAGTGTAAAGTGGACAGGACAGGAGTGATGTGTTCATATATAGATCACACCTGAGTATAGGTCGCAGGCCATGAAAAAATGATAAGAAGGTGCGACCTATACTCTGAAAAATACGGTACTCCTTCCATCTTCCTGTCACACTCTCCTCACTTCTTAGAACTACCATTCCTATCTTTAACCAGCCTAACCTGCTGCACATCCTTTCCATCCATCCATCTTTTACCCGCTTCTTCCATTTTGGGTCACGGGGGTCGCTGGTGCCCATGTCCAGCAATCACTGTGCGAGGGGCAGGGTACACCCTGGGTCGCAAGTCCATCACAGACCTTCCTACCTGTCTCTCTAATTACGGTACTGTTGTTGTAGTAGCCCAGTCATCTGGAAACTCTTTCTTACCACCCAGAGCCTTTAACAGCTCCTCTCTGAATTTCTCACACCATTATTCCTTCTTCAGAGAGTCAGAGTCAGAGAGTCTTTATTGTCATTTGCACCGCATGTGGTACATGTGATGAAAACGAGATTATGTACACGGGGTCCCAGTTACTGTACATCCAACAACAAAAGCAAGAGAAAAACAGTAATAATGTAGGAGGCGGTGAAGAGACGACACAGGAGACGGGATGTAGATCTTCACTTTTAATCAACTCCTACTAAACTGGCGGGAAACACCCAACACCGCCTTATATATCCAATACCACATCCGGTCCTCCGGCTTTTCACAATAAAACATCCTGTAATGCCTTCGGTCCACTGGGTGTGAGTAGAGCCCCCTAGTGGTCCACCACACACGCCCCCCCAGAACACCCAGTAAGGTCCATCACTAGTCCCGCATTTTAGGTTTGATCAAACGACCAGAACGGCTGAACCTGGGCCCTGCAGAACCAGTCTGATGAAGCGGAGGGCTACGAGGAGGGTCTACAGAAGATTCGGGCTCCAATGGACGTTGAGAGTCTCTGGAAGAAGGATCGCAGTCCGTTAGCAATGTGGATGGAGGTCTGCCCCTGCGAGGAGCCTGGGCCGTAACAACCTGATCATCTGACACAACATGAGCTGGTTTAAGCCTATCGATACAGACAGTCTCAGTACGACCCCCTAAATCTAAAAGGAAGTGTTTCGGACCTGGTTGAAGAACCCGAAACGGTCCATCATACAAAGGCTGTAGTGGTGTCCTGATGATGATGATGATTTATTTGTTTTCTCAGGGACAGTGCACAACAATACATTGACCTACAAAAACAGGAAAGATGCATTGTGCCAGGTTATAGTAATAATACTAATTTCCGCCTGTAGTCCCCGGACAGGTTGATGTTTAACAAGAGTAACGGATTTTTGTAAGTCCTGTGTGCATTGTGTTTGACAAAAACAAATTTAGAGGACTCCAGACTCTTAGGGACAAACGACTGCGGTAAACAATGGTGTACCGGGCCGGGGACATGAAAAGGGGCCTCCTGAGGTGAAAAATGTGGCAACGGTGGGGCGAATTGTGGTGAGGGTACCTCAGGTAAAAACTCACCGGGACGGGCACAGGCTGACCGTAAACCAGTTCAGCCGGGGAAGAGCTCAGGTCTTCTTTGGTTGCGGTACGTAACCCCAACAAAACCCAGGGAAGACGGTCAATCCAGTTGTCACCGGTCAATGCAGCACGCAGTGCAGCTTTCAATGATCTGTGAAACCGTTCACACAAACCATTAGCTTGGGGGTTGTAAGCGGTGGTCCTGTGAACGTTAGTCCCCAGACCCTTGGCCATGGTAGACCAAAGTTCAGAAACAAACTGCGGGCCCCTGTCCGATGTAATGTCTGAAGGGGGGCCAAAACGCGCCACCCAGGTAGACAAAAATGCCCGGGCCACCACTGCAGATGTTGTGGATGTCAGAGGAACCACCTCAGGCCACCTGGTGGTCCGGTCTATTATAGTCAGCAGATGAGTAAAACCCTGTGATGGAGGCAGAGGGCCCACCAGGTCTACGTGCACATGATCAAACCGCCGACCTGGGATGGAGAAGGGTTCCAAAGGTGCTTTGGTGTGTCTGTTAACCTTAGCACGCTGGCATGGGACACACGCTGCTGCCCACTCCTTAACCGCTTTACGCAGACCGGGCCAAACAAACTTTGCACTGACCAGTTTCACCGAGGCTCTAACACCTGGGTGAGACAGGGAATGTAAGGAGTCAAAAACGCGGCGTCGCCATGAAACTGGAACCAGGGGGCGGGGCCTGCCAGTAGAAACATCACAGAGCAGGAGAGGCCCTCCGTCATTCACCTGCCGTTCCTCCAACTCGAGGCCTGTGGGCCCGGACTGGAGCTCGAGTATTTCTGCGTCGCTACGTTGGTCCGCAGCCATAGCAGAAAAATCGATGCCAACGTATACGGGAGAGATCAGCACCCGAGAGAGACAGTCAGCCACCACGTTGGATTTTCCAGCCACATGCTGAATGTCTGTAGTAAATTCAGACACCGCTGCGAGGTGGCGTTGCTGGCGAGCAGACCAGGGGTCAGAAATTTTTGACATCGCAAACACCAAGGGTTTGTGGTCAACATATGCAGTGAACCGGCGGCCCTCCAGGAAAAACCTGAAATGGCGTGTGGCCAGGTAAAGCGCCAGCAACTCTCTGTCAAAAACACTGTATTTCAGCTCATTGTCCCGCAGCGTACGGCTGAAAAATGCAAGCGGCTGCCAAACCCCGGAAACCTGCTGTTCTAACACAGCCCCCACCGCAACATCAGATGCGTCGGTTGTTAAAGCTATTTGCGCCGCTGGGGATGGATGGGCCAAAAGGGCAGCAGTGGCCAGTGCAGCTTTAGCATCACCAAATGCCTGTAGGCGTTCTGGTGTCCAGTCAACACTGTCGTTGGGCTTTTTCTTTTTCAGCGCTCCATAGAGCGGTCGCAGCAGTTGTGCTGCCCTGGGGAGGAAACGGTTATAGAAGTTAACCATTCCCAAAAATTCTTGTAGCGCTTTAACAGACTGGGGCTGTGGGAAATCAGACACCGCCTGCACTTTGTTTGGTAATGGGACAGCACCACTTGCAGAAATGCGGTGGCCCAAAAAGTCAATGACTGGCAGTCCAAACTGGCATTTCGCTGTATTTACAATCAGGCCATGTGCTGCCAGGCGCTGAAAAACCTCACGGAGGTGGGACATGTGCTGCTCAGCCGAGCTGCTAGCCACCAGGACGTCATCCAGGTACACAAATACGAAGGACAGACCCCTTAGGACTGAATCCATCAACCGCTGAAATGTTTGTGCTGCACCTTTAAGACCAAAAGGCATGCGCAAAAACTCAAACAGGCCGAAAGGCGTGATAACAGCGGTCTTAGGGACATCCTCCACATGCACAGGAACCTGGTGGTACCCCCGTACTAAATCTACTTTAGAAAAAATGGAGGTCCCAGCCAGGTGCACTGAAAAATCCTGGATGTGGGGGATGGGATAACGATCGTTCTCTGTGATGTTATTAAGGCGGCGGAAATCCCCACATGGACGCCATTTGCCGTCTGCCTTGGGCACCATGTGCAGGGGGGAGGCCCACGGACTGTTTGAGCGCTGCACGATGCCTAAACGCTCCATGTTAGCAAACTCTTCCTGTGCTATTGCTAGCTTAGTAGCATCGAGGCGGCGTGCACGTGCGAACACCGGGGGGCCCGTTGTGGGAATATAATGTTCGACCCCATGTTTTGTGTTTGTGTTTGCAAAATCAGGAACAGTCAGCGAGGGGAATTCAGACAATAAACGCTGAAACACATTACCCGAAGCTAAAAAGTTAGCATGCATTAAAGGCCCAGCTCCTCGCGTCTCACAAGGCAGTGACGAAAAAGACACAGCGTCGATCAAACGTCTGTTAGCTAAATCAACAAGGAGCCCGTGAGCACAAAGAAAATCAGCCCCTAAAATAGGGACTGAGCTAGCAGCTACCACAAAGTTCCACTGGAAGTCCCGTTCATGGAAACGAACAGTCACCAACCTTTCGCCAAACGTCTTGATGGGATAGCCGTTAGCCGCGGTTAGCTGCGGCCCGCAGCCTTCTGCCAACCTGTCGGAGCCAGTCGGGGGAACGAGGCTCTTCTGCGAGCCGGAGTCCACCAGGAACCGCCTCCCCGACCTCGAGTCTTCGATGAAAAGCAGCCTTTCCTTGTCGCCAACGGCCGCGACTGCTAGCGGGCGCTGGCGTTCTCGTTTCCCTGCGGCTTGAAACTGCACGGTGGGATGCATCGTCGTGCTTTGGCGCCAAAACGCTGGTGGTAGAAACAAAAGGTGGCTCCTGTCCGCCTGCGGGTAGCGACTCCTGCTACGACCGATGGCTCGTCCGGCGCTGAGGGCGATGCTTGAAGCTGAGGTGCTGCTGGAGATCCGGGGACCGCCGCCTGGACCGCGAAAGTCCTCGCAGCCAGCAGGATGCGGTCGGCTTCGCGGGCCAGCGAGCGGTAATCCTTCTGCTGCAGAAACGAGGAGTTGGCCAGGGCGGTGCGCACTGGAGCCGGGAGCCGGCGGAGGAAGAGGTGGAGAAAGAGAAACTCACAGTCTGCTGATCCCCTCAAAGACAACATGCCTTCCATGAGCTCGAGAGCTGTGCCGTCGCCCAAATCGGAGAGGGAAAACAGTTTCTCGGCGCGCTCCGCGTCTGAGAGTGTGTAACGCTGCAGAAGGAGTTCTTTGAGGGCGTCGTATTTTCCTTGTGCAGGAGGGTCTTGTAGCAGGCTCATTACCCGCTGGGTGGACAATGGGTCCAGTGAAGCGACCACATGGTGGTATTTGGTGTCGTCTGCAGATATCCCGCGAAGAGCAAACTGTGATTCGATGTGGGCGAACCACGACTGAGGTGCGTGCAGCCAGAAGTCCGGGATTTTAACGGCCACCGCAAAAGCGAGCGGGGCCGCCGGTGGAGGTTCCACAACCGCGGACAGCTGAAGAGAGCTGGCTTGACCTTCAGATGTCGTCATTTCAATTCACAAGGGTCACCAGTGTAGGAGGCGGTGAAGAGACGACACAGGAGACGGGATGTAGATCTTCACTTTTAATCAACTCCTACTAAACTGGCGGGAAACGCCCAACACCGCCTTATATATCCAATACCACATCCGGTCCTCCGGCTTTTCACAATAAAACATCCTGTAATGCCTTCGGTCCACTGGGTGTGAGTAGAGCCCCCTAGTGGTCCACCACAATAACATCTATAATAACTATATAATAACATCTGTAATAACATCTTCTGCTTCCACCATTTGGTCTTCTTCACTGATTTTAATCTTCTTTTCTGCTTCACAACAGTCATTCTACACACAACCATCCAATGCTGTCTGGCCACGCTCTCCCCTGCTACAACCTTACAGTCTCCAATCTCTCTCAGGTTTCCTCTTCTACACAGAATGTATTCGACCTGTGTACTCCTTCCTCCACTCTTCTAGGTCACGTTCCTCCCTCTTTTAGAAATACGTGTTGATTACAGACCTTTCCATTTTCTTGGTAAAAACCACCACCATCTGTCCTTCCTGGTTTCTTTCCTTGACACCAAACACCCATCACTTCTTCATCCCCTCTGTTTCCTTCATGTGTCCATGTCCATTCAGGTCTATATCCCTTCATCCAGATCTTTCCAAAAATTCTCACTCTCCTCCACATGATGACATCCAACCTGTGGAGTGTAACCACTGTCAACATTTAGCACCAGACCTTCTACTTCTACCTTCAGACACATCACTGTATCTCTTTTCACCTCTACTACATTTTTGCTAACTCCTCCTTCAGGACCACCCTCTACTGTATTTCTCTTTCTATTCACACCATGGTAAAACAGTTTGAACCCTGCTGAGAGCCTTGCTGCCTTTCACTTGGTCTCTTGGACACATAAAACATCTACCTTCCTTCTCTGCATCATGTCAGCCAGCTCTCTACCTTTGCCTGTCATTGTCCCCACATTTAAAGTTGCAACCCTCAGTCCTACATTCTTCACTTTCCTCTTCTCCCTCTGTCTCCTGACACGTTCCCTCCTCGTGGTCTTCAACTAGCACAATTTCGATTTCTGCCAGCACCCTATTTGTCAACAGCACCGGTGGCGGTTGTTGTTCACCCGGGCCACTACCGATCTCATATGGTGTCATTTTGATGAACTCGCTTTATAGTTTTGGCAAATGTGTTTTACGTCGGATGCCCTTCCTGACACAAGCCTCACCATTTACCTGGGCTTGGGACCGGCACAAGAGATACATGGCTTGTGCTCCCTAGTGGCTGGTTTAAATAAGTAACCATGATCGGTTTAAAAGTATATATTTTAAGATAAATACTGACTATGGATGGATGGATAAAAGTGACTCTGATTCCGTACAACTTCTTTTGAAGTTTGTAAGCTCAATCATCCAGGTAGATGACAACAACAAAGGTTAAATCATGTCATGGACCAGTTTCTTTAAGTGAGAAACGTTTTGTCCCCCATCTGAGGACTTTGTCAGTTTGTGGTGCCAACCACCATAGAACATTGCTGTGTTTCAAGCCTTCAACGTTCAATCCTTCAACGTTTTTCACTTTAAGAAACTGGTCCAGATCACACGAGTTAACCTTTTTTGTTGTTTTCACGTTGTTGATAAATTTGACCAATAATAACTGTAATCCCGAACGTTTTAATTACCTGTTCGTTGTTTTCTCTGTGTTTCTCCTCAGGGGACCAACCCTCTGTTCAAAAGCTCCACGTCTACATTTAAAAACATAACTTACATGAACACGTACAGAGAAAGGATCATAATGGAAAATCCCTACTGACCACAAACTGGAGGCTGTGCAAACATCCTGAGTGTGAGTGTGTGTGTGAGAGAGGAATGTTTTTGTGTGGATCTTCTTATGAATTCAGAGACGTTCTGACGCAGCGCTGTGAGGAGTTGAAGGTGAAAAGGTTAATTTTCTGCTGTAAATGTGCACTGCTGATCTCGTACTGTAAGACACTGGACGTCACATCTGCACGGTTCCAAACAACGGCTGGTGTTCTGTGACCTGCAGCCTGGAGAGAAGAAGCTACCTTAAAATGGACTTTTGACTACTGAAAAAAAAAATACTGTAAATATTCAGGTGTTTTATGTTTTGTTTTTTAAATTATTGTTTGTTTTCTAGGAAAGCTAAGCTGAGCCTTTAATGGTAAAATGTGTTTGTTGTGTTTTTCTTTTTTTCAGAGACAAACTGGGCACAAAACAGTAAAACTTTTTGCCTAAAGTAAACTGTTTAACGTTGGGGCGAGCAATCATGTAAATGTGTGTGTATTGGTTTGTTTGCTTCAAGGAGCAAAACGCTAACAAATACTGTAGTAAAAATTAACAAAACATTTGCTAAAAGCAAAATTTTGCAAAACGTTACCAGTTGTTTATTTTTTATTTTACTTTGGTGGCCATCTAGAATGTTTGATTAGTATTCGGTATGTTTGTTGGGGATTACTCTCATCTATTACCACACAAAGTTCTGCTCAGTTTGTATAAACGTGACTGAGTTATATATGTTATAGCATTGGCAAACATTCTGAGTTTTAAATTCATAGTATGGACGACTTAAAAACACTAGAAGTGCACTAGAGAATAGTTGTACAGTTAGCAGCAAACGGTCAGCTGAATTAAAATGTTCATTGCAAAAGTTAGCAAAATGCAAACAAAAAAATTAATACGAAAATACTAGCTAAGTGCCAGAAGTAGTGAAAAGCATGCAGAAACCAGGGGAACACTACCTGCCAGGTTTAGCACAAGCTAGCAGAAAACAAAGTGAGTGCTAGCCATGTAGCCAAAGTAGCAAAACGCTAGCAGAACACCTGGGAATGCTAGCTTGTAGTGGAACATGAGAAAAATGCAGAAAAACGTGTGGTGAAGATCAGATACCATTTTTATAGCCATGTACTATGGTTAGCAAAACATTATCAAATAGCTAAATGCAACAAAACTGCATCTGACGGTTAAAAATGAGCAAAACAGTATCTAAAAGTATATACAGTAAAACAAAACAAAAAGCTAAATGTAGCGAAACTGTTGCTAAATGCAGTAATTCATTCATTCAACCTTTATTTAGTCAGGTAAATCTTATTGAGCTTCGAGGGCTCATTTACGAAAGCGACCTGCTACAAACTAAAGAATGATGAACAGCAATGGTACAAGTACATTAAACAATAGACAAAAGAAAAAGTAGAAAAAACTAGCAAACATTATAAGGTAGATGTACAAAATCAAAAACAGGAACAAATCAGCATTGGTTTTTGCCAGGATTCCAACAGATTCTGAAAATCATTTAGAGATAATGCTTTAATGCTAAAGGCTAAAAATAGGAACAATAAAGTACTGTATTATCAAAACCATATGTAGCAAAACAGTTGCCAACTGGAGCAAAACTGCAGCTTAGGCTACATTTGTTAACAGAATTTTAAGTTTTAAGTCTATTTTTAAAAGACAGTAGCAAAATGTAAAAAAACAAACAAAACAAAAAACAGCAGCAGGTGAAAGCTAGCAATACAGCATCTCGATTTGTTTGGGTCTAAATCTGGACCATGGTTTGCC
Organism: Garcialebias charrua; assembly: GCA_038048925.1. NCBI lineage: Eukaryota > Metazoa > Chordata > Actinopteri > Cyprinodontiformes > Rivulidae > Garcialebias > Garcialebias charrua. The sequence goes on along the minus strand of JBBPBX010017064.1, from coordinate 15,831 downwards.
GACTTGGGATTAATAATTAATGAAAGAATAAAGAGGCCAAATAAAGAGAAACACAAACAGCATTCCTGTTTAAAAATCGTATTTTTTCTATAATTTGTAACCAGACACTTTTAGTTCATTATTAAATTACTGTATGTTTGAATTTCAAACATCAAGTCTAGACCTTACAGTTGGTAATTCAGGACCCTCAAAGGGACCCTGACCCACACTTTGGAAACCAGTGAACTGCTTTTATAGACCTTATACAGTACAGGTAGTCCTCGACTTACGACGGAGATCCGTCCCTACGCTGCGTCGTAAACTGAATTTCGACGTAAGTCGGAACATACGTACATACTGAACCATATACGTACAGTACTGTATTTTACCAAGCGCTTAGCCTATCCTAACACAGCTACATAATTATCAAAAAACACATACATTTGGGAGCCATAATGAAGGGAAAAAAGAGTTAATTTCCTACTGGTATGCTGGTGAAGCCTTTCCTCCGTCCCTCCGTATTCTCTATTGCATTTACGTCCTAAAACCGCCGTCCAGCTCGGTCCATCCTCCGTATTCATTTGCGACGTAAAACCGCGTTCACAGTACAGTTTTGTTTTTTGAATGTCCAGAGGACCAGACTTAGCTTTTTTAGAGAATACAGGGCAGAATTCCTCGCAGCTACTGTAACTCGGCTTTTCAAAATAAATACCATACCATACCAGCTTTATTTATAGAGCACTTTAAACACCTACAGGACCAAAGTGCTGTACACACAACAAAACAATCAATCAGGTAATAAAATGATTAAAATAAATAAAAGTCACATAATAAAAGTTGAGGAATCATACACTCAGATAAAACAAGCGACTAAAATTATTAAAAGTCAACATCGCAGATGGTGTCATAGGCCAGGGAGAAGAGATGGGTTTTAAGAAGAGATTTAAAAACAGACAGGGAAGAGGCCTGTCTGATGTTCAAGGGAAGGTTGTTCCACAGTTTAGGAGCTGCCACAGCAAAAGCACGGTCTCCTCTCCTCTTGCGTTTTGTCTTTGGGACACTCAGGAGCAGCTGATCACATGATCTGAGGGATCGAGAGGGTGTGTATGGCTGCAGCAACTCTGACAGATAGGGCGGGGCAAGACCATTTTGCGCTTTAAAAGCAAATAAAAGAACTTTAAAATGAATCCTGGAATGTACGGGCAGCCAGTGCAGGGAGGTTAAAACAGGAGTAATGTGGTCAAACTTTCGTGTGCCAGTTAAAAGTCGTGCAGCGGCGTTCTGTACCCTCTGAAGCTGAGAGATACACGAATCACTGATTCCTATATAGAGTGCATTACAGTAGTCCAGCCGTGTGGTCACAAAGGCGTGAACTACTGTTTCAAAATGCTGCTTGGAAAGAATTGGCTTTACCTTAGCCAGCTGCCTCAGGTGGAAAAAACTAGTTTTAACAACTGCTCTGATGTGGTTTTCAAATTTTAGTCCGGCATCGATCTTGACCCCCAGGTTTGTAACAATAGGTCTGATGTATTGAGCCAAGGAACCAACATTGACCTTGGGAGTCTCAGTGGAGCTTCCAAAAACCATCACCTCAGTCTTCCCCTCATTAAACTTTAAAAAGTTCACAGCCATCCAGGCTTTGATGTCCTCCAGACATGAAAACAGAGGGGCCAGAGAGTTGGAGTCCTTTTTCTGAAGCGGGACATAAATCTGCGTATCATCTGCATAACAATGAAAGGAGATCCCATATTTCTAAGAATGGAGCCAAGAGGGAGCAGGTACAGTGTGAAGAGGAGGGGGCCTAAGACTGAGCCCTGAGGAACCCCACACAGAAGAGGAGCAGAGGAGGACTCATGGTCACCAAGGCGGACACAGAAAGTACGGTCGGCTAAGTAGGACCTAAACCAGTTCAGTGCTGCACCGCTGACACCCCCCCATTGTTTCAAACGACATAGTAAGATGTCATGGTCCACGGTGTCAAAAGCAGATGATAAATCTAAAAGCAGGAGGACAACACTGTCACCAGAGTCTGTTGCTAAAAATATGTCGTTAAAAACCTTTAAAAGAGCAGATTCTGTACTGTGCAGAGCTTTAAAACCAGACTGTAAAACCTCGAGAATGTTCTGTTCTTCCAAATATGCTGATAGTTGGTTGTACACCACCTTCTCGAGCATTTTTGAAAGAAATGGCAGTTTGGAGATGGGCCTGTAGTTAGCAAGAACAGAGGGGTCAAGAGTGGGTTTCTTAATGAGAGGCTGGACATCTGCATGTTTAAAATGTCCAGGGACCACACCAGAGGACAGACTGCTGTTCAGAAGAGCCAGGACTGAAGGACCTACAGTGATGAAGACCTCTTTGAGTAAACGAGGAGGAACAGCATCACTTGGTGAACCTGTTGGCTTCAAGTGACTGACCACCTCCTGCAGAGACGACAGAGTCACAGGTTCAAAGCTGTCAAAAACAGCCGAGCAGGGCACAGAGACTGAGGGGTCATGAGCAGAAGGTGAGATCTGGGCTCTGGTGGAATTGACTTTCTCAACAAAGAAGCTTAGAAAGTTTTCACATGCAGCAGGTGAAGGTTCAATACAGTTTGTTTGTGGTGCATTGAGAACAGAACCAATAACTTTAAACAGAACATGAGGACTGTGACTGTTTGATGCAATCACATTTGACAGGTATTTTCTTTTGGCATCTTTCACAGTTTTTTGATAGTGACGCCAGCAGTCCTTTAATATTTGAAACAACACCTGTAATTTGTTCGATTTCCACCTGCGCTCAGCTCTGCGACACTCTCTCCTAGCTGCCCTGGTGTTTTCGTCCAACCACGGTTCACACTTGATTTTAGGAGATTTGATTTTTAACAGACACACAGCGTCCAGAACCGTTGTGCAGGTGGAGTGAAACCATGAGCTGAGAGCTTCGGTGTTGTTGGTCTCCGGGATGGTATAGTTCTGATTAAAAGCAGATGAAAAGTGACTAGCAGTGTAAATCTTCAAAATATATACAGGTGATCCCCGAATTACGAACGAGTTCCGTTCCTACGGCCGTTCGTAACACGAAAATCGCCGTAAGTCGGAAAACACACGAGCCGCCACTTATACACGTACATGTGCGGTAATGTACAGTTACCAAGTTACCAAGCACTTCACCTATCCTAACACAGTACCCTACATAATTATCAAAAAACACATACAGTACATTTGGAACAATACAGTAATAAATACAGTAGATAATTTCTTACTTTGAGCTGGTCAAGCCTGTCTCCGTCTTTTAGCATGTTAGCTCGTTGCACGTCCGAGCTCCGCAGCTTCGTGCTGCTCCATGCGGTCCAAACTGTTTACAGGAAGGACTGTTAGCATGTTAAATCCATACATTTGGAGCCATCATGAAGGGAAAAAGAGTTAATAACGTACTGGGAGCCGTTTATCCGCGGTGTCCGTCCAACAAGCTACGCCGCGTTAGCGTTAGCCCCTCCGCGTTAGCATGTTAGGCTGCGCCGCGTTAGCATTTTAGCCCCTCCAAAAGGCTGCTGCAGCTGTTTCTCCGCATTTTAGCATGTTAGCTCGGTGTCCATCCAACATCTTAGGCTGCCAGGCGGACATCAAGGCGAGCTCCTGGCCGCAGCTGGCCTCTCCGCCGTCCGTCGGCTCCGTGTCCCCGGTGACACCATCCACCCCACCCGCCCATCCTACAGTAAGGCTTGTTAGCATGTTATCTCTTTGCTCCTCCGGTCCGGCTCGCTGTCTGCTGCTTCACGCGGTCCACAGCGTCGTTTTCCTTCGTCCATCCGTCCCTCAGCAAAACCGCCATTCAGCTCCCAGCTCATGTATCCGAGCGCAGGAACCTCTGATCGGACACGGTCCGTCCGAAGCCGGCTGTCGAGGCTGGAGCTAACTGGCTACACTGGCGGGCACTGCCGAAAACTGCCGAAAACTACCGAAAACTGTCGGAAACTGCGTTAATCGGCTTAAAAGTAATAAAAATACTAATAATACTTCATTTATAAAGCCATTTAAAACAACCACAGCTGCAACAAAGCTGTACACATGAAACCAAGAACATTTAAACACACACTTTTTTTTATTATTATTATTTTTTGTCATGGTCTGTCTGTTTATGTTTAATCCAGCCCTGTGTCTCCTAGTTGTCTGGTTTCTGTGTTCTGTCTGTTTGAGCTTAATTCTGTTTTCTGTTTTGTTCAGTCTTTTGTGCTTAATCTAGTCTTCATGTTTGTTTACTTCAGCTTCCTGTGTTCTGTCTGTTTGTGCTTAATTCAGCTTTCTGTTTTGTTTCAGTCTTTGTGTTTAATATAGTCTTCATGTTTTAATTCAGCTTATTGTGTTCTGTCTGCTTGTGTTTAGTTCAGCTCTGTGTTTCTGCCCCTGTCTCACCTGTGTCTAGTTGTAATCATCACAGCTGGATGTCATGTGTAATCAGTGTGTCTGTGTATAAATTCAGCTCCTCTCAGTCTTGTCATTGTCTCGGGTTTGTCCTCCCATGGTGTCATGTTCTGCTCTCCCTCCGTGTTTCCCCTGAGTGTTCAGTAAGTACCTCTTCAGTTTAGTTCAGTTCAGTTTAGTTTAATCCAGTTTAGTTTAGTTTAATAGTTTTTGCTGCCTTGCCAGCCTTTGTTTTGTTTTAATTTTGTTGTAAATAAACACTTTAAAATTTCCCCTGAGTGTTCATCCATCCTTCTCCTGCATTTGGGTTCTACACTTCCTTCGTGCCAGCAGAACCTAACATTTTTATTTAAATTTTTTTATTTATTAATAGAGCTTTGGAGCGTGACGTCACTGGTCCACCGCGCACAGCATTGTGGGTAGTTTTTTTTGTAGTTTTTTGTCGATCCGCCATTTTTGCTGGTCGCTCGTATTTTGTTCGAATCAGGTTTCAACAGTTTAGCAATGGTCCGAAATTGCTGTGTAATAGGATGCAATGTCCGTTCACACGACAGAAAAGGTAAAAAAATAGAAAACGGACTCTCGTTTTATAGTTTCCCTACCTGGAAACAACGCGAGGGGAGACGAATGGCATGGATATCAGCAGTGAGACGTCCTGATGTAACGTTCTCCAACATCACAAGATACATGCTTGTTTGTTCCAGACATTTCCATTCAGGTGAGTATTTTAAATCAGTTTACTGGAGTTGTGCCATTTTGTCAAGGTGTATCATGTTTTGGTCGAGTTCAGTGCATAGTGGGTCAACCAAGTTTAGGTCGGACATCTGTGTTATTTTAAAATAAACTGTTTAAAGTTGATTGTGTTGTCACATTGACTGTAGCATATTGTTTTTTATTATTAATTTATTTCTTTATTCATTTTATCAAAATAAATACCCAACAAAGACAAAAAAAAGAAAATATAAAATGAAAGGCAGCAGAAAGAAGAAACTATCTTATTAGGCAGTCTCAGAAGGATCAACCCTCATAAAGCTACGGGTCCAGACAACATCCCAGGGAAAGTTCTGAAGGAATGTGCGGACCAGCTCTGTGAGGTGCTGGCTGACATCTTCACCACCTCACTTGCACTGGAGTCAGTTCCCACCTGCCTGAAGACCGCCACCATCATCCCAGTCCCAAAAAGCTCCACAGTGACTGGTCTGAATGACTATAGACCGGTGGCCCTCACCCCGATAGTCGCTAAATGTTTTGAGAAACTGGTCATGTCCCACATCAAGACAGCCGTCAACATCAACGAGGACCCTCATCAATATGCATATCGTGAGAACCGATCAACAGAGGACGCCATCTCCTCCGTGGTCCACACTGCTCTCACCCACCTGGATCAGAAGGACTCATACGTGCGTCTGCTCTTTGTGGACTTCACATCTGCCTTCAACACCATGATCCCCCAAACTCTGATAGACAAACTATCCACACTTGGACTAAGCCCCTCTATTTGTAACTGGGTCTTAGACTTCTTAACAGACAGACCACAGTCCGTGAAGATCCACAACTTCTCCTCCTCCACCATCACCCTCAGCACTGGCTCTCCTCAGGGATGTGTGCTGAGCCCTCTTCTGTTCACTCTGCTCACATATGATTGTATAGCCACACATCCAGGCTGTCATATTGTTAAGTTTGCAGATGATACAGCTGTGGTGGGATGCATCACAGATAATGATGAATCCAGCTACAGACAGGAGGTGGAACATCTGGAGAGCTGGTGCAAAGAGAACAACCTTCACATGAATGTGAAGAAGACGAAGGAGATGATTGTGGACTTCAGAAGGAACAAACACACCCACACCCCACTGTATATAGGTGGATCTGCGGTGGAGGTGGTCTCCAGCTACAAATACCTGGGTGTACACTTGAATGATAACCTCAGCTGGAGCAATAACACCACCAGCCTGATCAAGAAAGGTCATCAGAGACTCTACTTCCTCAGACGGCTGAGACGAGCCGGTCTGAGAAGCCCAGTCCTCACCTCGTTCTACAGGTGTGCAGTGGAGAGCGTCCTGTGCTCCAGCATCAACGTGTGGCATGGAGGCTGCACAGTTGCAGAGAGAAAAGCTCTGCAGAGAGTGGTGAAGGCTGCACAGAAGTCTGTGGGAGTCAGTCTCCCCACCATCACAGACATTTACACCTCCAGATGCAGAAAAAGAGCCACCTGCATCATGAAAGACCTCACTCACCCAGCACACTCACTCTTTGCACCACTCCCCTCGGGACGGAGGTTGAGGAGCATCAAATGTAGAACCACTAGACTGAGAAACAGCTTCTACCCTGAGGCTGTCAGACTCATGAATAAATAAATAATAAGAATAAACACTGCAAAATGTCACATCATACTGATACTGTACTGATCTGTTTCTTGTTGCTGCGTTCATCTGTGACCATCTGCTCATGTTCGTGCTGCTGTTTATAATGATGTTTTTCTACTACATTAGGGCTTAGTGTATTACTAGCTGATGTGATGTCTCTCTTAGTTAATCCTAGATGTTATTATTGTATTTCTCTTGCATTTGTTGTTGGATGTAACTGGGACCCTGTGTACATAATCTCGTTTTCAACACATGTACTACATGCGGTGCAAATGACAATAAATTCTCTCTGACTCTGACTCTGACTCTCTGATTATATCTGCCCCTTTTCCAAACAATCTATTCAAATAATAATCTATAAGTAACAAAAAATGAGTAACTCATCTCAATTTTCAAATTTCAACATATTACACATTAAAGTACTTCATCTTTTAACAAAATGTGTCTGAATATTTAAGGGTAGTACATTGTTATGACATTTATACATCACCATTAAAATAAGGTAATCTACTAATGGAACTTCAGTAATTTCAACTCAAAAAATAATATACTAGATGGATGACAGTAATGTTTTCTGGCAATAATTATATTACTGATCTGCGTTCTCTTCAAGGCAAATCTTCTTATGAGATGGATGAGTCAAATCCCGACTGGGCTCCAACACTGCACTTGGGACACTCCGAGGTGAAAGTGTCAACATCAGACCGACATGCTCATCCATTAAAGACAAGGGGAAGATGAAGGAAGTGATGGAAAGGCAAAATCAACAAGCAGTGGAGGCTGCAGGAGATGTGCAACAACCAGTGATGGAGGAAGCAGGAGATGATCATCAGCAGGTGGTGGAGGCAGCAGGAGATGAGCACCAACAGGTGGTGGAGGCAGCAGGAGATGAGCACCAACAGGTGGTGGAGGCAGCAGGAGATGAGCACCAACAGGTGGTGGAGGCAGCAGGAGATGAGCACCAACAGGTGGTGGAGGCAGCAGAAGATGAGCACACACAGCTTGTGGAGGCTGCTGGAGAGGAGCATGAGCAAGTTGTGGAGTCTGCGGTGGAAACCCCACGAGAGGACATCACTGTCGCTGCAGATGGGGAGGAGGAAGATGAACCAGCAGCAAAAAGGCGACAAACAGAATGTCAGTTGTGCGAACAAAGAAGAGCAGAAATTAATCGTCTCTTACAGGAAAACAGGGAGCTCAGGTCAGAGCTGAATAAAAAACAGCTAGACAAAGAATTTCTTAGGGGTGACACAAAAAAAGTCAGGTACTATACAGGACTTCATTGCTTTGCCGTATTGTTGTCATTGTTTGAATTTGAAATGAAACAGATCCATTTTGAAGTAAACATTTGATGTAATTAAACATTTCCAGTAAATGTGATGAACGTGTGAGTTAATACATTTTATTAGCCTGGCCCTCGCCTTCCTGCATAGCTCCGCTCAATTCTCATTTCCCTTCACTGCACAGTCTGGGACTTGTCCCATAGACAAGGATATCTCCGGTAGGTTTTGACCGGACCAATCAGAGAGCAGAAGGTGGAGTTTTGAACGACGTCGACTGACGTCGTCATTCAAAATGGCTGCCGCCACGAAGGAATTTTCATTCATTCATTCATTCATTCAACCTTTATTTAGTCAGGTAAATCTTTTGAACCTCATGGGCTCATTTACGAAAGCGACCTGCTAAAACTAAAGAACAATGAACAGTAATGGTAGAATTTCCTTAAACAATAAACAATCAAACAATAAACAATAGAAAACAAAAGAGAGAGAAAAAAAATATATATATATACATATATATATATATATATATATATATATACATATATATATATATATATATATACATATATACACATACATACACACACATACACACATACATATATATATATATATATATATATATACATATATATATCATATATATATATATATATATATATATATACATACATACACACTCCTCCTTTTAACAAAGTAGCAAAAAACTAGCAAAACAGGTAGACGTATAAAATCAAAGACAGGAACAAATCTGCATTGGTTTCTTGTTTTCAATAAAACAAGGTAAAAAACTATTATTTCTCTGCTGAGAAAAAATATATTTCATAGCTGACGTTATATCAGAAGTGTTCCTGAGCAATCAGAGAGCAGAAGGCGGAGTTTTGAACGATGTCGACTGACGTCGTCATTCAAAATGGCTGCCGCCACGAACGAATTTTCATCAAAACAAGGTAAAAAACTATTATTTCTCTGCGGAGAAAAAATATATTTCATAGCTGACGTTATATCAGAAGTGTTCCTGAGCTTAACAGTTCCTAAATCAATTCACGAAATGGTCAAATCTGCTGGATATTAAATAGTTTCGGTTTGATATTTTCCAAACAGCCTCGGGTGCGCTACGAAAATAAATGATAAAAAATCGAATTTTATCTCAAATGTTTCATCTAGGCCAACAGTCAGTAAATTAAAGACATATAATTACACACTGGTGGCAGAAAAAATATCCACCGAGTGGTTTCTGAGCAATTTATCTGATAGCCTGGACCTCGCCAGGCTAAACTAACAAAACTCTGCCTCCTGTTCTCTGATTGGTCCATTCAAAAATCTCCAGGAGAAATCGTTTTCTATGGCAGAGATGCCAGACCCTAGTCCAAAGCGAAGTGAAGGACAAGGGTCTGGTTTAAACCAGGCTAACATTTTATAGAAAACACACAAAAATGTGCAAATATAAGTCAACAGCATGTTTTACATAATTATGTCTCCCTTGAAGTACAAGCTCTGAGAAATATCTTTAGGAAGCTTCATGCTTTCTGTAGACGTCCAGCCATGTCTGTGTGGTCCACACAAGGTCACAGTGGTTTGATTATGCACCTGTGCAGAGTGGGTGATGCTTCTGCAGGTGAACTTCATCTCCTGCCTCCAGCTGCTGGATGCTGCATGTCTTGTATCTGTGAGGGAACTTTCTCCAGGCAGCAGCGATCACACTGAGTCCATCAGGAGATGCTCCAAGTTCAGGAGTTGGTGTTTATGATGAAACCACATGCTTTAACTTTAAGATTTTTTTTACTGCTCGCTGTATTTTAATGTAGGTGTTTTGATGATTCACACACCATTTTATTTCTGTGTGTAGACACACTGTTACTCAGCATGACCCACGGTGTTCTGGTGGCTCAGAGTCAGAGCAGAACCTGTGAACACAATTAAAATGGTGAATGAAAAGACAATCTATAATATACAGTATATATATGCATCTTAATTAGGGATGGGAACCGAGAACCGGTTCTGTTAGAGAACCGGTTCTTAAAAGTCCAATTCCATGGAATTGTAGGTTGCGTGTCTTAACGATTCAGCTTATCGGTTCTGCTAACACGCTAACCGCCATTTTGAAGAGGGCAGATGGAGAAATACTTTTTTTAATCCAACAGATTTGACCATTTGAACCGGTTAAGCTCAGAAAAACCTTGTTCTATAAAATCAGTGACTTTATAGCACAAGGTTTTTCTGAGCTTAACTGGTTCAAATGGTCAAATCTGCTGGATTAAAAACATTATTTCACCAGTTGCCCTCTTCAAAATGGCGGCCGCCATTTTGAAGAGTAAAATTGGCGAAATGAACCCAAAATACATAAAATTAACGACTCACCGTCGAGTGGTCGACACAAAACACACAATAGAATCCTCCGGCCGCGTTAATTTGGCTTGAAACAGCGGGGTTCTCTGCGGATTTATCCAAGTAACCCCAGCACAAACAGCTAGCATAAACGTTAGCACCGAGTTCTTCTTCTTCTTCTAGGTGGAGTTTAATGGCGGTTGGCAAACAACTTAAGGTGCATTACCGCCACCTACTGAGCTGGAGCGTGGACAGGAGATAAACAGGACAAAAATAAATAAATAAAAATAACCCAACTAAAGTCTACCTAAGAAGTATGTGTCCTACAAGAAAAGTAGAAAGTGAACCACAACGTCACCAACACAACTAAAAGTGACTGCCAAGTTCTAACTGCAAAAGGAAAATGCAGCCAACCAAGGCCTTTCCGGAAACTCTATCCTATATTATTCGTTTATTATTCAAATGGTTTACTATATTTTTTTACCCAAATGAGAATTGATAACAGAATTGATAAGGAATTGAATCGATAAAGGACATCGATAACGGCATTGATATTGATAATTTCTTATCAATTCCCATCCCTAATCTTAATACATATACTGTATATAGTGATTATAATCTAATCAAGATTTGAAGTCTACATGTTATTAGACATGCTCAAGTCATTAAAAATAAGTTAATATAATAACTAGTTTTATAGTTAATAATTAATAATAATAGTTAATAATAGTTAATAATAATAACTTTTTTGATTTCATCATGTCCTGGACGACTGAGAATCTTCACCAGCACATTAAAAATAAGGTAATTTTCAACTTGGACCTTTGTAAATCAGTTAAAAAACACACTTTAAAAATCAAGTGTTCTCAGTTTTTAATACTCATAGCATACAGAAGGTTGTTTGATTCTGAAAGAAATGTAAATTAATAATTTATGTACAATTAAGGAGCCAAAAACAACGTACCTTCAACGTATTTACAATCTGGGGGCTTTAAAAATGTCCAAATCATCTACCCAGCTGTTCATAGATTGGACCAGCTCTCACAGTGACTTGTAATTATAAAAATTATTTGTGGTGTAAACACTGACACAGCCCAGGTCTGCTAAAATGACTGGGAATGTCAGTGGAGGCAAGTATTACTCGGGTCTTTTCTTTTTTTCTGACCAGGAAAAATGGTGGTCGAAACGGGAACGCCCCCGACACGCCCCCTCACGGTCACATGCGCTCCAAAGCTCTATAAGATGCGTTCGTAAAGTCGAGACCGCCGTAAGTCGAGGACAACCTGTATATATTTTTTTATGGGAGATGCATCATAACTCGAGACCGTCGTAACCCGAGGACTACCTGTATTCCGTTTGCACATCAAATGCTTTGCATTTTAAATTTTGTTCTTTTTACAGTACTGTGGTTTATTTTCTGTCACGTTTTTTTTTGTGTTTGTTTTGGCATTAATGTAGTTCCATACTAACCGCACATGGCGTGTCGGACTCGGGACCGCCATGGGGCCCCGACCCAGACTTTGAAGTCCTCTTTATAAAAGTTCTCCTCCATGTGTTCTGTTTTATGGACTCCTCAGAGAACTTTCCTCTGGAGTTTCTGTTGGTTGAAGTCCAGTCTCAAAGGGTTCTGGTCCCGGCGGAACCGGAGCGGCAGGAATGCAGCGTGACGTCGCTGGTTCCGAGCAGAAGGACTGAACCAAGTTTTCTGTGACGGAAAAAAAAAAAAGTGTAAGAACAGTCTGTTGTGGAGGCATCGATGTTCGGACGGCTCGGTTCCGCTCGTCTCTGTGGAAAATGTTCTCCGTCCCCGCGGCTGCTGTTGTTTGTTGGACCGTGTTCTTCTGGGCCCAGAGCTGCGTCTGTGAGGAGGACGATGAGGTTCTGGAGAAAACCCAGCTCGAAGACTTTCACAGTAAGTTCTGCTGCAGCTCGGTCCAGCCGGAACCAACCGAACCGGGACCCAGTTTCTGCGCCTCGAAGCTGCAGCATTGTGGGGAAATAAAATCAAAGTTTAAAGAGATGTCAAATTAAACGGCTGCGCTTAAAAGTTAGAAAAAAGTAACGTCAGCCATAAACAGTTTTATGGATCTAATGAATTTACATCCAGAACTTTTATCAGACGGAGCTGCTTGAAAGTGTTTTCTCCTGCAGCGCTGGATTTATTGATGCAAACGCTCGAAATGCGGGTCCGCACTCAACGTAAACAAAGCTCCGATTAATCATGAGTTTGAACAAGAAAGGAAACATGAAACTGAAGAGTCGGCTGTTTTTATCTGCAGGGAAATACATTGGACATAAAAAATGTACTTCGGCTGATTGAAGCTAGGACATTTGCTGTTTTAGCTCATGGGTCTGCAACCTGCGGCTCTGGAGCCACATGTGGCTCTTTGGTCCCTCTGCAGCGGCTCTTTCAAGCTTTGATCAAAACCAACATAAACCTGAATTTTATTGGTTGTATACAAACAACAAAGAATGTCATCTCGTAGTTTTAGAAGTTTTCCTGTAATTTCTTTTGCATGTGAATACTGGAACAAGTACAAGGAGTAAAACATACCCACTTTAACTTTATGCTTTATTTCTATAACTAATCAATTTTTCCAATAAAAAATACCCAGTTCTGCATAATTCATAGTTTTTATTAATTAAAAATTATTCTCTTTAAAAGAATCTGGTATTTTCATTTGTCTTAAATTGTAAAAATATAAATTATTATTTTTATCTTTATGATGTCACCCCTAGTGGCCACAAAGGGCCCCTCTAAAAAACCTAAAGTGGCCCATGGGCCACCAGTTGATAACCACAGCTGTAGCAGGTTGATGCGGCTCTGAACACTTTTAATTTAGTAAAAGAAGGCGTAAAATGGCTCTTTTGACCGTAAAGGTTGCAGACCCCTGTTTTAGCTACTTTTAGTTGATTGAGTTTAACAACATTTTGTTCAGTGACAGAATAGTCGAAACAATTAGTGTAAACGCTGAACTGAATGCTGAAATCCGCTAAAGAAGCTGACAGGAGCAAAACACTAGCTAAAATGTCAAATAAGCAAAACAGCTAAATAGTAAAAGTTGCAAAATGTTTGCTAAAATCAAATTATAGATAAAGGCTTGCTAAAAGTTAATAAAAGCAAAAGGCTACCAAGGTAAAAACTAAAAATAGCTAAACATGGCAAAAAAAACAAACATAAAACTAAATGTAAAAGGACAGCTAAAGGCTAAGGAAAATGCTAAAATGAGCAAAAATCTAAAAGTAGCAAAAGTGCCAAATTAAACGGCTGCGCTTAAAAGTTAGAAAAAGTAATGTCAGCTATAAGTTTATGGATCTAAATGAGTTTACATCCAGAACTTTTATCAGACGGAGCTGCTTGAAAGTGTTTTCTCCTGCAGCGCTGGATTTATTGATGCAAACACTCGAAATGCGGGTCCGCACTCAACGTAAACAAAGCTCCGATTAACAACAAACATGAGTTTGAACAAGAAAGGAACTGTGCAGGACTCAAAGAAGATACATGAAACTGAAGAGTCGGCTGTTTTTATCTGCAGATAGCAAAAGACTATTTATAAACTAAATATGAAAAACCAACAAAAGGAGCAAAACAGCAGCTAAAATCAATTGTGAAGGACTAGCACAACTAGCATGTGACTAGCTAAAAGCTAAATGATTGGGCTCCATGTTTTCTTCAGTGGCTACTTAGTGATTCAGCCTTTAGCTGATGTACTTTTACTGTGAAGTCTGAACTCTTGTGAGTTGCTGAAACTGAACATTCTGTCTTTTTGATGCCGCTGAAACATCTCAATGGAGCAACAAAGGCGTTAAAAACACCTCGGTGCTAACTGTTTCAGCTACTTGGCAGCAGGTGAGTTTCCCTGACGGAAGCGAGCGGCTCACCTGGTGCATGTCTAATTTTTACATTTTATAGGGCGAACCTGTAACACGTTGGTGAAAAAGCCAAATGGGCGACTTTACAAACTAGACTGCAGTTCAGTCGAGGTCTTCTGCCACAGGAAGTGGCCTCGTCGTTTCAGCACGACAGCGCCAAACCACGCTCTGCACAAACGTCAGTCAACGTGGAGCTGAACTTCAGCTCGTCTCCAGAACTCCCTCTGAAAACAAAAACATGGTGGCTTACCAAAATTAAGGCGCAGCGTTCACTCACAGCAAAGAAAACGAGTTGACTCTAAGAGGTAACGGTTAAAGTTTCAAGTCTTACGCAATCAGTTCAACCCCTCAGCACAGATGCTGTGGATGACTCTCAGCTACTACAACTAATTTCAGCATGTTATTTTTAAAACGGATTGAATTTTAGCCTTTTTTATTATTCGCCCGTCGAAGGCGGACGTATTCTGTGAACGTTTCTGAACCGTTCTTGTTGTTCAGATCTGTTTTTCTTCTGTACGTTTTTCAGCGCGCTCCTCAGTGTTTTTGTTTTTCAACAATTCACGACTCAAAACATTTGGCTCGTTTCAGGACGTTTCTGCTCGGACTTCTGGGTTTTGTAGTTTTTTACTTTTGAAGTACAGTAATCCTCGTTAATCCCAGGGGATCTGTACCCTGAAGCCCCACGATAAGTGAAAAACCGCAAAGTAGAGATAGTAGTATGAGTAGTAAGTACAGGTAAGTAGTAGTTTATTTTTGTGTGTATATATATACAGTATATATATACATATATATATATACAGGTAGTCCCCGACTTACGAGCGCTCTGACTTACGAGGTCCCGGACTTACGAGCATGCATCTCATTAAAAAAAAAAAAAAAAAATAATTTTTTTTTTTTTTTTTTTTTATTTTTTTTATTTTTATAAATGAATACATGTACAGTACTGGACAGTCACCAAGCACTTAGTCTATCCTAACACAGTTTTTAAAGATGAAGGAATAAGTTGAATTGTCTCCCTTTCACATAAAGGGAGCAAGCTCCCTATGGAGCCTGCAGGGAGGAGGGAGACAATTCAACTGATTCCTTCATCTTTAAAAACTGTGTTAGGATAGGCTAAGTGCTTGGTGACTGTACAGTACTGTACATTTATCTATTAATAAATAAAAAACAATAAAAAATAAAAATACTGTATATACTGTATATTTTTAATAAATAGATAAATGTACAGTACTGTACAGTCACCAAGCACTTAGCCTATCCTAACACAGTTTTTAAAGATGAAGGAGTCAGTTGAATTGTCTCCCTCCTCCCTGCAGGCTCCATAGGGAGCTTGCTCCCTTTATGTGAAAGGGAGACAATTCAACTTATTCCTTCATCTTTAAAAACTGTGTTAGGATAGGCTAAGTGCTTGGTGACTGTCCAGTACTGTACATGTATTCATTTATAAAAAATAAAAAAAAAAAAATAAAAAAAAATTTATTTTTTTTTTTTTACTATGTGATCCTACTTACGAATTTTTGACTTACGAGCGCCCCCTAGTGACGGAACTCGCTCGTAAGTCGGGGACTACCTGTATATATATATATATATATATATATATATATA
>JBBPBX010017063.1:15959-30038 GCA_038048925.1 Garcialebias charrua | reverse complement strand
GGGGGATCTGTTTTTATTGGATCATTGCTGTGTAAACAGCCTGGTCCAAAATAAAACTGTCCTTACAAAAACACCATCACCTTTTTAATCCGTAATATTTTCAACCCTGTTGAACTCCACTGCTTATGCAGAAATTAAGTCTTCCAAGTTTCTCAAGTTGGTTGTTTTAGACACAAAATTAGGTTTGTGGAAAAAAGACGTACACAATTCACGGGGTCTGGACACTTAAAAGTTACATACTGAAATAATTGAAGCACAGTAATTGTCACAGCCATCTGGGAGTTGAATTCTGAGAGGCCTCCATTCATTGTTTATGTTTCATCAAGTTACTAAAAATACTTGTTCAGTGACTGATGGTTAGGTTTAGGATTAATTAAGGCCATCTGTCTGTAAACACTATAAAGCTGGCCATAAAGGTAATATGGTAAAATGTACGGATCATGTACTAGACTATTTCTGCTCTTTTAAATACTAAACTGTCATGTTACCATTGCACTTGTATTGACCTAATTGGCCAACAAAAGCAGACACTACACTATTAGGAAAAACTCTATTAGTGGGTCTAATTTCTGTTATCTTTCCTTCTCACCAGATTTTGGAGTCTTTAAACCTTCTTCGAAAATGTGCCCTGTACTATCACAAAGGGGATCTCGTGGAGGCCTGTGTCGAGACACCCAAACACGGCAGCTGCTCCTCTGTTCCCTCCTGCTGTAAACAATCCCGCGTGGTGTTCCAAATCCTGCACTTCCTCGTAGACAAAGACTTCCTCGGCCCGCAGACGGTTGAATACCAAATCCCAACGCTCAAGTACAGCCTGCTGTTTCTACCCGTCGACAAGGGAGAGCACATGATGGAGATCTACATGAACAGTCTCGAAGGCAGGGATCTGACGTACAATAATACAATTATAACTGGCATAGACTTTGGCATCAAGAAGACCCTGTTCCAATATTACCTGGCGAGAGATTCAGTATACCCAGTCCTAGCTGTTTTCTCTCTCCTGTTCACCATGGCGTTATACCTCCACTCTTTCTTCATAGTAGCAGTATCTCTTCTAGCAATCACAGCTTCCCTTCTAACCTCCTATTTCTTCTACAAAGTAGCATTTCGCCTGACCTTCTTTCCCATGGTCAACTTCTCCGTAGCTCTGATTCTCTTAGGAAGTTGTTCCAATCAGGTATTTATCTTTTCTGACTTCTGGAACCTGCAGCTAACGCAGAACCCCTCGGCCTCCCTGGAGAAGAGAGTAAACAGAGCCTTGCAGGAAATGGGCTGGTTGATTTTAGCGTCAGGGTTGACCTCCAGTGCAGCGTTTTTCTCTGGTTATCTCAGCAGCATCACAGCAATCAGATGCTTCTCTGTTTATCTCGGAACTTCCTCTCTCATCAACTCGCTGTTGGCGTTAATGTGGCTGCCGTGCTCATTCGTTCTGTGTGAGCGCTTCAGAAAGTCACCCTCGGCGTCGGGGACCGTGCAAGCATGGAAGCCCTGCTGCGTCAAAAACGCGACCAGCGTCTGGGACACGAGTTCACGCAAGAGGTGCGTCTTCAGTGTCGTGCAGAAGCTACGAGAGTTAAAACAAGCTCTGTCGGACACGTCCAATTTGTTGTTCCTGAAAATCCTGCCTTGTGGAGTTGTAAAGTTTCGGTACATCTGGGTGTGCTGGTTTGCGGTGCTGGCAGCTGGGGGTACGTACATGTCCTGCGTCGACCCGGGCATGAAGTTGTCCTCTCTTGAAAGCTGGGTCACCCAGCTTTTCCGCTCCAGCCATCCGTTTGAGAGATACGACGCAGAGTATCGGCACATGTTCATGTTTGAGAGGCAGAGAAACGGGGAGGATAAACCCGTTACGTTAACGCTTGTTTGGGGAGTCAAACCCACGGATAACGGAGACCACTTTAACCCAGACAGCAACGGCTCTTTAGTTTTTGACCCGGACTTCAACATGAGTCGACCTGAAGCTCAGGTTTGGTTGAGGGATCTATGTAGACGGGTCCAGAACCAAAGCTTTTATTCCCCTCCATCGCCAGAGATTAAAGATGACCTGACAGATAACTTCTGTCTCGTGGAGCAGCTGGTGAGCTGGATTTCCGTCAGGCGGTGCTTAGAAAATGATGACGCCCTTCGTTTTTGCTGTAACATCCCTTTCCCGTACCCTCCCAGTGATTTTGAGCGCTGCCTCAGTATGATGCTGGCAGAGATGTACGCTGAAGGCCATCCTGCTAATGGTGGGGGCGTGTACTTCCAGCCTGACGGCAGAATTGCTGCTCTTGTGTTGGCATTCAAAACCACGTACATCTACAGCTTCAACTTCAGCAGGACCAGCATTTTTTACATGGAAATCCTGACGTGGTTTAACAAAGAGATGTCAGGAGCACCACCAGGGCTGGAGAAAGGCTGGTTCGTCAGCCAGTTGTCTCTTTTCGACCTGCAGCAGTCTTTAAGTTCAGAGATTCTGGTAGTAGCTGGCTTCTCTATAGCTCTGACATTTGTTTTGTTCCTTTCAACCACCTGGAATATTCCACTGAGCATCTACGCCACGGTCGCAGTGGGAGGGAGTGTGTTTGTCAGCATTGGCCTCCTTGTTCTGCTTGAGTGGCAGCTGAGTGGCATTGAGGCTCTGTTTATATCCTCCGCTGCAGGGTTGTCTGTTGACTTTGTAGCAAATTACTGCATATCATACAGCCTGGCTCCTCATTCAGACAAAATTGGAAAAGTTGCGCACTCCACTAAAAAGATGGGGTGTCCTGTAGCGATAGTTTCTGGGGCATTTTTCTTTATGGGGATCGTCATGTTACCTACCACAGCCTTGCATTTCAGAAAAACTGGGATTTTCTTGTTTATAGTGAAATGTGTCGCGTGTGGATTCGCGACCTTCTTTTTCCAGTCCCTGTGCTGTTTTTTCGGACCCAGGGAAAACTGTGTAACGATCGCGCTGCCATGCTTTTCCGCGCAGACAGACGCGGTGCTGACCGCTTATTCTGAACCATCGCCAGCTTCAGCTGCCAACGGGGACTTTGACAGATTGAGAAGGAGACGGAGTCAGGACAAAGAGGCGGGTGGTTACCTTTACCCTAACCAGCAGCATCAGCACAGGCACAAACCGAGTGGAGGTGCACGGGCAGAGCAGTACGAGCTGCAGCCGCTGGCTTATCGCCGGAGTGACAGCTTTGAGAACAGCACGTGCACCAGTAAGCTGTCCAACCGGCCCTCTGTGCTCTCAGATGAGATTGAGTATTGTGTAGGCGATGTAGAGAAGAATGGCATGGACAGGGCGAGTGAAGAAATGTGCAGTCAGCAGATGGGTCAACAACCGCCAGCCGTCCAGACTTCATCTCCTTACAGAGAAAACACCCTCCGCCCTGCAAGCCTGCTGCAAAAAGACCCTTCTACAGGAAAGCTGCTGTGTAAAACCTGCATGGGTCAGTCGGTTGGGGCAAATCTGTGGAGCAATACCTCCTACTCCTCATCCTCAAGCATAGAGGAGACCATCATCAGCCACACAATGGAGACCACAGACCAGCCGTCTGTCTGCAAAGATGAAAACCCCACAAAGGAGGGACTGAGTGAGGCCCACTCCTCCCAGTCTCAGAGCTCCTGTGAGTGTCTGGAAGATGAAACATGTCTGAGTGACCTCGAAGCAGGACCTTCGAACGCGCAAAAACACGAGGCGGAGCTTCGGCCACAGCCGGGACACCTCAACGGAAAGAGAGACACGCTGAGGCTCTCACTGAAGGAAAGCGTTTATGAAAGCTGCGGGAGCAGGAGTGAGGAGGCGGTCGTTTTGCCCAACAGTAAATCGGACTTACCAGACGTTTGGATAAAGCGAGATGGCAAGCGAGAGGATGCATGCTGAGCAACGTGGGAAAAAAACGATTGCAAACAACAACAGAACAGTAAACCATTAAACAAAACTTACATTTGTGAAGAACTTTAAATAAGCCACTTGCAAATGTAATCTCTGACAGCATGTTTTTTTTAATGTTGCTGTGAAGTCAGTGTTTTCTCCAGCAGAGGAGGATGAGAGCTTTCTGTTCAGTGACATCTTTGCATCACTTGAGACAAGAGTTTGTTTTAAACCCATCATTGACTTCAGCTTGAGGACTGTTGAACTTTTGAAGCTGAGCTCTGCACAGACAAGCCTTTTTTACTAAAACAGTATGAACTATGTGTTGGAATTTACCCCAATGAGCCACACTGAACAAAATATTAATGCAATACTTTTGTTTTTGCTCCCATTTTTCATGAAGTGAACTCAAAGATCTGAAACGTTTTCTTTGTGGGCAGCACGTTGGCACAACTGGTAGAGCTGCTGCCTCTCAGCGAGAAGGTTGCCGGTTCAAATCCCGGTCCGGGGCCTTTCTGGGTGGAGTTTGCATGTTCTCCCCGTGCATGCGTGGGTTTCCTCCGGGTACTCCGGTTTCCTCCCACAGACCAAAAAACATGCTTGTTAGGCTGATTGGTGACTCTAAATTGACCCTAGGTGTGAGTGAGACAGGTCCCTCTTGTAAATGAGTCCCCGTGACTCAACGAGGCTAGCCTGTATAAATAAAGGTTGAATGAATGAATGTAGACAAAAGGCTTTTTTCTCAACTACAGTATTGTTAAAAATGTGTGTAAATCTGTTAGTGAGCACTTATTCTTTAGCAAGATAATCCATCCATCTCACAGGTGTGGTGTATCAAGATGCTGATTAGACAGAATGATTATTGCACAGGTGAGCCTTAGGCTGACCACAACAAAAGGCCACTCTAAAATGTGCAGTTTTATCACAGCACGATGACACAGATGTTGCAGGTTTTGAGGGGGTGTAGTTTACATGCTGACTGCAGGAATGTTTGAGTTCAGAGAATGTGGCAGTACATCCAACTGGCCTCACAACTGCAACCCCCGTGTTTGTTGTCCATAAGATACACCTGCCCATACCATAACCCCACCTCCACCATGGGTCACTCGATTCACAGCATTGACATCAACAAACTGCTCACCCACACGTCATACGTCTTCCATCCGTCCTGCAGAGAAAACCAGGATTCATCCATGAAGAGAACCTCTCCATCGTGCCATACTCCATCGAATGAGAGCATTTGCCCCCTCGAGTCAGTTACGATGATGAACTGCAGTCAGGAGACTCCGGTGAGGATGGCGAGCGTGCAGATGAACTTCTCTGAGACGCTTTCTGAGAGTTTGTGCAGAAAGTCTTTCCTGAGAGTTTGTGCAGAAAGTCTTTCCTGAGAGTTTGTGCAGAAAGTCTTTGGTTATGTTGCAGCAGCTGTCCAGGTGCAGGTCTCAGAAGATCTTGGAGGTGAAGATGCTGGATGTGGAGGTCCTGGGCTACACATGCTCTGTGGTTGTGGGACCTGTTGGATGTACTGACAAATTCTCTGAAGCACCTCTGGACACAGCTTATGTAGAGAACTGAACATTCAGTTCACAGACGACAGCTCTGGTGGACATTCCTGCAGTCTGCATGCTAACTGCACGCTCCCTCAAAACTTTAGACATCTGTGTCATCGTGCTGTTGATAAAACTGCACATTTCAGAGTGGCCTTTTATTGTGGTCAGCCCAAGGCTCACCTGTGCAATAATTGTTCTGTCTAATCAGCATCTTGATATGCCACACCTGTGAGAGGGATTAGAACGAATAAGTGCTCACTAATAGATTTACACACATTTGTAACAATATTTGAGAGAAAAAGTCTCAGATCTTTGAGTTCAGCTCATAAAAAAAAGGGAAAAAACAAAAGTGTTACGTTTATATTTTGTTCTGTATAAACTCAAAGGGGGCAGCACGGTGGTGCAACTGGTAGAGCTGTTGCCTCTCAGGAAGGTTGCTGGTTCAAATCCATGCCTGGGGGCCTTTCAAGATAGAATTTGCATGTTCTCTCTGTGCATGTGTGGGTTTTCTCTGGGCACTCGTTTCCTCCCACAGACCAAAAACATGCATGTTTGGCTGATTAATAACTCTAAATTGTCCCTAGGTGTGAGTGAGAGTGAATGGTTGTTTGTCTCTATGTGTCCCTGTGATGGACTGGAGACCTGTCCAGGCCCCGCCCCTCGCACAGTGATTGCTTAACATGGGCGACCCCCGTGACCCAAAATGGAAGAAGCGGGTAAAAGATAATGGATGGATGGGTACATTCAAAGGTTTTGGGCTGGTTTCAGGACTGTTAACCTCAACTCTTAAACTCATGATGTATTCTAAATTACAAGAAAAATAATTCTGGGAAATTGCTAACTTCTAGATTTTCCCTTAAATATATCATTACACTTTGAAGTTTGTCTCTCAAAGCTGGATCTGTTTCCCCTCACAAGTCATATTTGTGGGAGTGGTGGCGCAGAGGTTAGAGAAGGTGTGCCTGTGATCGGAAGATCGCTGGTTCAACTCTCCAGACCGTCAACTCAAAATCCATCCATCCATCCATCCATTTTCGTCCGCTTATCCGGGGTCGGGTCGCGGGGGTAGCATCCTAAGTAGGGAGGCCCAGACTTCCCTCTCCCTAGCCACATGGAGCAGCTCCTCTGGGGGAATCCCAAGGCGTTCCCAGGCCAGCCGAGAAACATAGTCCCTCCAACGTGTCCCGGGTCTTCCTCTGAGTCTCCTCCCAGTGGGACATGCCCGGAACACCTCCCCAGGGAGGCGTCCAGGAGGCATCCTAACCAGACTCAACTCAAATGTGGGTGGGAAAGGTGAAACACCTGCCTCCACCCTCATTTGCCCCACTCCGGGCCCTTAACTCCAACCATCTGCTCCCCCGGGCACCCTATAGCAGCTCTCTGCTCCACAGAGGGCTGTGGTAGCTCGGTGGTTGCATCAAGGACATCCAGCGTAAAAAACAATTGCCAAGTCTTCGTGTGAGTTAGCTCGTTGTGATGACCCCTGAAGAAGAGAGCAGCCGCAAAAAAGTCATATTTGTTGTAGAAAAACGTTTTAACCTTTTTACAGATAAATTTAATCTTTATATGGAACTGATCAAATCTTTCATACAGGAGTTATACTTGCTCTAGTTGAATAAGATAAATGTTTAAGAAACACACTTTAAATATTATTTTTATATATTTTTGGAATCACGACACAAAATAATTTTATTTTACTGAAATATTTAATATTTTTTGCACTTTATGCTGTAATCTCTTCTGTCGTACCACACAATACCTCAGTGGTCGCCTCAGAAATGGAATCTTATGCAGCATTTATGTACTTCTTAGATTTATTTTAATTTCTAAAAAATCTATTTTGACTAAATTGAACATGAATCAGTTACAATCAAGCTTTATGTTTTAATGTCCATGTAAAAGTTTTGATTAATACTATTTTGTACATTTATTTTCTAGAAAACCAATCTTGACTGCACCCTACTCATTACATGGATCAGTATATTTATTTTACACCACATAAGATGCTTTTCTCTCTCCAAGTGCAGATTATAATAGAAATAGTTGTCAGATCACTGTTTGAGACATTTAGCTCACAAGGCAATAAATATTTGAGAGTACAGAGGATTTTATATTCCTTGGGAGGGTTGAAATGACCAAATATAAGAAAATATATAATAAAGGATGTTATAGAAAGTTATATTTTGTGTGGAGAAATATTAGAATATAAATCAGTTAAGAAAGTTACACCTGTCAGTCATTTATGCTTGATAACTTAGAAAATCATATTAAGTTAGCATCGGTGTGCCATGTATGCTTTTTATTTATTTATTTATTTATTTAAAGTCCTGGTAATGAATCTGTGTACTGTCAGAGCCAAATATTGTATTTACTGATTTTATAGTTCAAATGAGTTTCAAATACAAACATTATTTGTTTAAACACATTTCCACAGACGCTCTAATGCATTTTTCCAACATATTAATATTACAGACCTGTGCATGAACAGTGCGGGTAGAAAATCTGTCCCTGCAAACTGTTTTCAGACATGAGAGAGCTGCATGTAAAAACACAAAACCCATGCAAGAGTATATTTTTAAATAATTGCCACAAAATGTGGCTTTAACTGAAACCATCTGTTCTGTTTGCATCATATTTTATTAAAAACACACATTTTGGCTTATTTTGTAGCCGACGGTCTGCCGTTCAGCTTCTCTCCACAGCTGAGCTCATTCTGTGCAACGGATCGTGTTCGTCACATTACCAGCATGTTTCAAGTGTCTCTCGATAATTTTGGTTTTTATTACTGAAAGTGTTTTGTGCAAAGTACAATGTGTTTCTTGTTCTTCAAATGATACTGGGTATAAAAGCAGACGTGTTAAGTGGCAGTGACACTGTGGTTGAGCATGAAAAGATGAACATAAAATGTGCCTATGAGCAGATTTTTTAAAGCGCTCATCCTAAATGTCACAATGGAGGCTTTGTTTGAAACCATTCAGCAGAATCTGCCTTACAGACAACAATCAGGTTTCTGTTGGCACAAACAAACAAAAAAAGTACTCCCTGTTATAATTGCCAGTGTTGTTAGGTTTTCACAAAAAATAAAAACCTTTTCCTGCACACCAGTGATTTATTTTGTTTTGTTCCAGCAAATTACAGCCTTCCACAATGCTTTTTTAATGACAGTCCTCACAGGATTTTAAATTAAAGCAGCCAAACAAAACTTCCAAGTTGCTTAAGATCTGCTGAGAAAAAGCCTTAAAATAAAACGATTTAAATAGATTTCTATTGTGTCCATTAGAACCGTTTTACTCCGTTTCCACCCAGTCCTCTTTGGCCCAGGCGGGTAATCGTGTTGAATATTCAAAATCGGGTCCTTTGTAGCGCAACGCGTGCAGATACATGATGAGTTCCTTACTAGTGGGGTCCGCTCGTACCAGTTTACATTCACTGCACAGGTGGTCTCGGGTCACCGCAGGATTTTTCTGTGCAGAGCGGTCTGCGGTGGTTGAGTCGTCATTTGATTTTGTTGAAGATTCATTACATGAGATGTCGTTTTCATTACGACTCACACGTTCAGTGCTTTTGACCTGGTTGTCACCAACGCACTGTTTGGCTGGTACTTCACTTCCTCCACTCTCGGCAGGTTCAGAGAAACTACTTAGCTTGTCCACTTCCTCACATGACTTCTCTGAATCCTTTGTGACCCCAGCGCAGTCCTCTACCAGATCGAGCAGGTGTAAATGTTCCTGCGAGTGATGTTCCTCTACTAAAGCCTGGAACAGCTCCTCGTTGCTCTTTTCAATAGTTCCCCCTTTGCCCCTGTGAGGACCCCACGCAAAGGCTCCATAGATGGGGTCGTTGAGGATGGGAAAACCCAAGTACTGAAGGTGGACCCTGATCTGGTGAGTGCGTCCAGTGAGGGGTAAACAGCGGACCACGCTTGTTTTCCCATTAAAGCTGAGCCTCTGGAAAACAGTTCGACACTCCTTCCCCTTTGGGTCGACTCTGCAGAGGCCGATTTTGAAGGCAACCACCAGGATGGGCTCCTCACAGATTATCTCACCATCAGGAAACTCCCCCTCCACCCGACACACATACTCCTTTTCAAGCTGGAAAACAAAGTAAGATGTCTGAAGAAGTCCCAAAATTGAAACACAAGCATAATCTCAACCCCTCCTGAACGTACCTGTCTGCCTCTCACCAGCTGGTCCAGCTTCTTTGACGTCTCGAGTGTCCGAGCGAACAGCAGGACTCCGGAGGTCAGCCTGTCCAGCCTGTGGATGGTGTGGAGCCCAGAGATGCCGTGCTCTTTACCCAGAATGAAAATCACCGTGTTGTGGCGGAAACGACCACAGGGGTGGACAGGGATGGAGGGAGGCTTGTCAACTACAAGAACTTCACCGTCGTCCGCCAGAATCTCCAGGGGCGTGCCGACTACAGGTGGCTCGTGGCGGTGCACGGTGTTCCTCATGAGGTCGTTATTCTAGAAAGAGAGAAGATGAAACTTCAAGTTGGGGTCACTCATAAGTATTATAAACCAAACATACTAGACTCAAGTTACATATTAAATATGATATCACTCAGATTAAAACTATTAAAAAATCATATAACACCTATAAAGCCAAAGACTAGTTTAAAGGGACGGTTTATTTCAATAAAGGGGGTGGAATTGTGGAATGTTTTGGAAAATGATGCTAAAGATATTAACTCTGTGATTAAATAAATAAAAAAAGATCAAATCTAAACTGTTAACATACTAAAGCTTTTAGTTAAGCGTTTTCTGTACTAGTTATTTGTTGATTGAGAAAAGTTACTCTATTGATCTTTTATTTCTGGAAGATTATTGTTTGAAATTGTTTTGTTTTTGAAAAAAGGGGCAGACAAAATAAGAATTCTTCTTTCTGCCACCTTTCATTTTATGTATTTTTTTCCACAAATTTATGAAATGTTTTTTTTCTTTATCTTTTATGTTTTAACGTAAAATGAATAAATTTATTTAATAATAAATAAATAAACAGTGATCATCACTGACCCTGAGCACCACGGTCAGGTCCTTCACGGGGTTGCCATTGAGCAGGATACGACCCTCCTCCACCGCCTTCTCGTAAAACTCTATGGACTCAGCTCTGAACTCGTTCCTGAACACCTCGTGCATGCTCTTTCCAATCCACCGACCTTTGCAGTAAGTCGTGAAGTCAAAATAATAAGGATGCACTTTCCGCAGCCCGCCTTCGTAGTAATAGGACGCCTCGTCGAAGTGCTCCTGGCTGAAGCTGACGCCCGGGTTGCGTTTCTGCGGCGGTGGGATGTATCTCTCTCCCGGACGGAGCTTCTTTCCCCCGGCTCCTTTCCGCTTTTTCCCCCCGCCACTCGCCTCCTGTTGGTCCAGCTCCTCGCTTTTACGTTTTCCATTTTCTGTCGCCGCTGGTTCCGGGTTTGCGTCCGACCGAACTTCTGCGTTCTTAACCGCCGCCTCCATCGCAAAGTGGTTTTGTTTCGTCTGCGAATGAGTAAAACCAGAACCCAGAAGTTTATAAATGCTGCGAGACCGAATAACACGAGCTACGTAGCTTTTAATGTTAGTCTGGGCCAAAAGCAGCGAACTTCCAGCTAATGCACTCACGCGCATAGCTTCAGTGGGTCCTTCTTTGAACAACTGCGCATAGTGATGACGTCAATAACAGGAGAAGAAAAAAATAACATTTGATATGATAATAAAATTACACAGAGAATTATTAATACCATTCTAAATAACAACAAAAAAGATTTTTTTTTGAAACAAAGATAAACAACAGCTAAATTAGTAACAAATGTAAGAGAAGTTTCAAGTTTTAGGATAAGCCATTAATATATTCGTAAGGATTGAGCTTTTGGAATTTATTTCATTAAAAAAATTGCGGAACAAGGGAGAAATTTTCAAGCAACTTTTTGTGGCTAAAGAATTTTGCCATAAGTCAGAGTCAGAGAATCTTTATTGTCATTTGCACCGCATATGTGGTACATGTGATGAAACGAGATTATGTACACAGGGTCCCAGTTACATTCAACAACAAAATGTAAGAGAAAAACAGTAATAACATCTAGGATATAACTAAGAAAAACATCAACTAGAAATACACTAAGCCCTAATGTAATAGAAAAACATCATTACAAACAGCAGCACGAACATGAGTCTGTATGAGCAGATGGTCACAGATGAACACAGCAACAAGAAAACAGATCAGCATGTTGTGATATTTTGCAGTGATTATTCTTATTGTTTATTTATTCATGAGTCTAACAGCCTCAGGGTAGAAGCTGTTCCTCAGTCTAGTGGTTCTACATTTGATGCTCCTCAACCTCCGTCCTGAGGGGAGTGGGGCAAAGAGTGTGTGTGCTGGGTGAGTGGGGTCTTTCATGATGCAGGTGGCCTTTTCCTGCATCTGGAGGTGTAAATGTCTGTGATGGTGGGGAGACTGACTCCAACAGACTTCTGTGCAGCCTTCACCACTCTCTGTAGAGCTTTTCTTTCTGCAGCTGTGCAGCCTCCATGCCACACGTTGATGCTGGAGCACAGGATGCTCTCCACTGCACACCTGTAGAAGGAGGTGAGAACTGGGCTGCTCAGACCAGCTCGTCTCAGCCGTCTGAGGAAGTAGAGTCTCTGATGACCTTTCTTGATCAGGCTGGTGGTGTTGTTGCTCCAGCTGAGGTTATCATTCAAGTGTACACCCAAGTACTGGAGACCACTTCCACTGCAGATCCACTTATGTTCAGTGGGGTGTGTGTTTGTTCCTTCTGAAGTCCACAATCATCTCCTTTGTCTTCTTCACATTCATGTGAAGGTTATTCTCTTTGCACCAGCTCTCCAGATGTTCCACCTCCTGCCTGTAGCTGGACTCATCATTGTTTGTGATGCATCCCACCACAGCTGTATCATCTGCAAACTTAACAATATGACAGCCTGGATGTGTGGCTGCACAATCATATGTGAGCAGAGTGAACAGAAGAGGGCTCAACACACATCCTTGAGGAGAGCCAGTGCTGAGGGTAATGGTGGAGGTTGTTGCTACCAAAATTTAAATCTTCATTTCCTGTTAGCAAACCAAATTTAATTGTAGTAAAATCTAATGGTGGGATAGAACTCTTAGTTATAATCCAATTTTGCAAGTCTTTCCAAAAAACATTAGTGATATTACAGTTAAAAAAATATGTTCTGCTGTCTCAATATCCGAATTACAAAATGTCAGTCAAGTTTTAACATTTTTCCAGGTTCAACTGAAAACAATTTAGTTTTAATTTTGAAGACAAATATATTTATTTCATTTAGAAAAAAATTATTCTGTACATTTGGACAATTATGCATTAAAAAAAAATTTTTACCAGTAAAAATATTGACCAGTGGCTGTACACTACCGGTGTATGAATGTGTTTGAATGGGTAGATGGCTGGTACTGTGAAGCGCTTTGGGGCCCCTCATAGTGGGCTGGAAAGCGCTATATAAGTAAGCTCCATTTACCATTTTACAGTGCATCTATGAGTAAACTATTTATTGTTTTTTTCTTCTAATATATTATTTTTAAATGGAGCACCTGAATTCTTAAAAAATTTAGTGAGATCCTTCTGTAACCTTCAGCCACTTTAAAGCTGTGATTTAAAGATATAAACATTAAAAACAAAACAATAAAAAAACTTCTCAAGAAGTATTCATTGAGTACGATAAAAAGAAAACTTGTTTCACTTTTATGATATTCCAAAAACTGTTTTACGCCACTTTATGTAACAAGAAAGTTCATGCTCAATAATCCAGGTATCAAATCCGATAATTCTCAATCAGGTCATCTGGACAGTTTCTTTATGTAACGTTTTATTCAGTATATTCATCCATCCATTATCTTTACCCACTTCTACCTTTCAGTATATTTTATTATTACATTTGATTTACATGTTTAATTACACTTTTTGTTGTTCAAAAATGTGTGTTTTGCGTTTTTCATTCATTCAGCTTTTATTTATACTGGTTTGTCTCATTGAGCCTCGAGGACTCATTTACAATAGAGACCAGTTTTAAACAAAGAACACAGATGAGGACAATAGACAACCATGTAAAAAGCATATACAATGAAAAGTAAATAGAAGAAATTATATAAGAACAAAACGAAAAACAGCTACTAAAAATACTAAAAACAGGAACATGTCTACGGTACATGGTTCTGCAATGAACTTAACAGTTTCCTATCTTTTGTCAAACAGAGCATATTCACACATACACAACAAGCAGTCTCAGAAAAATATAGATCGCTTTACTGTGTTATTTTTATTAGTTTTGTGGCTTATCCCCATGTGTTACTGCATTTGTGATCAAAGCACTGTTCCCTTAAGCTTGCACAAACGTTAAGCAGTCGTTTGAATCTCCTGCAAGCATTTTAAACTATTACTGTTGCTTCCAAGATGTAATAGGTCATTGCTTCACAAGCTTTCTCATAAACAACGCTGCCAGTTCTTTCTCGTCAACATCCCCGTTTTTCTTTCTCCCAAGAATTGTGGGAACACGGCAATCAGTAAACCAGAGCTCACTTGTTCGGTTACTTATTGTGTCGGCTCTCCAGGAAGGCAGTCCTGTTCAGGATCAGGGTTCTCTTTTGCTCGGTGTCGGCCCAGTGGAGCAGAAGGTCATGAAGCATGAGCTCAACGAGTGAGGAGGACTACGAGACCCCAGAA
>JBBPBX010017062.1:32825-47295 GCA_038048925.1 Garcialebias charrua | reverse complement strand
AACTAATCTATTTGTGTTAAACAAATAAAAGAAATAAGCTGTTTAATTTGTTTTAAAATAAAAAGAACCAATCTAATTTGTCTTAACCAAAAAAGAACCAATCTAATTTGTTTTAACCAAATAAAAAGAACCAATCTAATTTGTTGTGTTAAACAATTAAATAGAACTTATACACTTTCAAAGATGTGGGAAATAATTCTCAAACACACAACAAAATAGCCCTTTATGGGCACAAAAATAAAATAAGCTTTCAGTTGGTTTGAAACTTCTTTGATATCAACTATTGCCCAGGAAAGCGAAAACAACCGGTTTGAACTTAAAAAATGAAATAGATCAAACATTCTTCTTCACAGCATCCATCTTCTTCTGGTGTGGGAGGGTAAGGGCAAGTTCAGCGTCTGCCCAGGGGAGGGAGTGTCCCGTTTTCAGAACAAGTTCTTTCTGTTCCTTGGGGATTTGTTTGTGGCATAAGTTGTTGGGCACAAGTTCATTTCATCTGGGGGGGGGGAAGAGTTTTTGTGTGTGGAATAAGTCCAGTTTTTCTGCGGGAAAGCTTTTGCTTACGAGATCAGTCCAGTTCTGCTTGGGGGAAAGCTTTTGTCTGTGGAATAAGTTCATTTCATTCTGGGGGAGAGCTTTTGTGCGCCCTGTGGGCGGAGGGCATCAGGCGGTTTGATGGGTATCATTCACGTCTTCAGACAACGGTTTCATGTAATCTTGTCTTGTCCAGCTGCCTGTTCCTGGGTGCTTAGTCCATTCAGGCATGGGTGCTGGATTGCGGGCACAGTAGCAGGTCGCAAACCTGAATTGTGTGTGGCATAGGGTAGTCAGGTCACTTGTCCTGACAAAGTGGGGAGCTTTGCTCTGACCAGATCCATCTCAAAACTGGCTCAGCGATTGTTCCAAACTTCTTTTTCAGGGGAGCACCGGTCTCAGTTGTAGCATCTGCTGCTCTTTCTCTCGAGAAGACGACTCGTTCTTTCCACCACCTGTTGGGGTCCTGTTCACCCTCGTTTCCAGCCGTCTCTAGCAGGACAGTCTGAGGCGGGATTCACTTCTGGCATCACTGGCAACTCCTCCTGAAGGAGTTCCGGAAACCTGTAGTCTTATGAGAGAGAACTGGACACCAAAAAAACTTGCAAATTGTTAAATAAAACTTCAAGCCCCCCCCCCCTTTGGATCCCATGAGCCAATTGTGGTTTGGGGAAGGCCTAACTGTGGGTAATTCCTTAGTGAGTTAAATCTGTTAACTTAAACTAAATTCTGTAATTGGCTATAATAATAATTGTTTCTTTAAACTTAAAATAAAATTCCATTCTTACTATCTAAAACATTTGTATTTAATGGCAAAAAACAACAACAACAAATGATTTCATTCTTCAGTGAAAATGAGTAATCACTCACTTTGATTTGGGGTTAGTTTTTAATTAGTAAGTTTTTTAATTAGTATGATCATTGTAAGGGAGTAGCAGGAGACGTTTTATACTTACTTAAAAATACTTTACCTTTTTCATAGTCTGTAGAAAAAGTCTAAACATACGTGTAACAAAATAGAAAAGTACAAATAACATACATACATATAGACATACATCCAGACATACAGACATATAGACAGACATACAACCATATAGACATACATACAGCCATATAGACATACATACAGCCATATAGACATACATACAGCGCTGTAGTAATAAAGAATTTACAATACAAACATGTGGTTCATGTGCTCAAAATAAGTCCAGTCTATAGTCAGAGTCAGTCGTGTTTTAAAAATATAGAACCACCACATTTCAAATCAACCTTTTGAATAGATCCAAAAACTCTAGGGCGTCCCCCATCGTTTTTCTTTTTGGATCTGTTAAAAATAAATACCTGTTTATCAAATGACATATACAAAAGCAATGTGGTTTGTAGGTTTATCTGATTTATCCTACAGTGCAACGTGCCAATTTTTCATTCTTCTTAAATTATTCTTTATATGGCTACGCTGTTGAATATAAAAAATCTAAGAAGTTATTTTTGTATAACTGATGATCTAATCAATGTATGAGTTGTTTCCCTTTATGAGCCATTATCAGTGTTATTAGTGATTTGCTCTTTATTATTTTTAGTTATTTCTAGGAACACTTTCTAATATTCCCTTATTGCATTATTATATATTGCCACTGAGTGTCAGGCAGACTCCCTCACTCACAGTCTTTAAGTCTCGATTAAAAACCCAATTCTATTCTCTCGTCTTTAACATGATGTGATTTGTTTTGATCCTCTCTATAATATACACTGTTCACTATTTTAGTTAGTTTCTGTTGATATTTCTATCTATATTTTGTTTTTGTTTTTTGTTTTCCTGTTTGCTTTGCTTGTTTGTTTCTATTGTACAGCACTTTGGTTGGCCTTGCGTCTGTTTAAGTGCTCTATAAATAAAGTGGTATGGTATAAACAATCTAAGATTTGAAAGCATATAGCTATAAAAATTGTTCTAACAATATTTTAACCAATTCCTTTGTTGTAAATCAGAACAACCAAAATGCACTCGTCAAGGACAATTGCTATCCTTTCTTCAGCTCCACAAAACATTGTATGAATGTCTGTGGAGACACAATTTTAATCTGCAAAAAACAAAAAATATAAACATTAACTTGTTTCAGGGTTATGAGCTGGGATCATTATCTCTGTTTCATCACGGAATTATAGGAAGCGGAAAAATAAGTCGTCAGACCCACATAAGTACAATATAAACTAAGAATCTTGTGGCCTTGCTCTAGCAGGCCATATCATGAGCATATGTGTTTCATTAAAAAAAATTAATCATAGCAGACTGTAGTTTTGAAACACGATACCAGGATTATTGACAGATCCTCACAGATCCATAAGGGGGGGCATGAACTTTTGCTGGACAGTTGGAGTGGGTGACTTCAAGACCCGTTCTCTTTGTCTTTTTGGAGAACGTGTTCGGCCCCCTCTTGTCACAGCATCCAGTGAGATATTTGTTTCTGGGTGAGATCTTTGTTTCTGGGTGAGATTTTTGTTTCTGGGTGCTAAATTTTTCATCGTCCAGGATCTTTCACAACCAGACCGCATATTCTGGCCATTTGTGTCTGATGACCTTGTTCTGACAGTTCTTTGTGGACAGTCTTTGCTCGTATAAAAGTCCAGTGCACGGCCATCGTTCAGTGCCATTGTTTTTTAAGCCCCTCAAGTGTTTATTTTGAGCAGGGCAGCCTGGGAGTCCAGCCATGATGTTCTCGGTGAAGTCACAGTGAGCCAGTTCTGGACATGCCCTTAATATTAAATCTGATCCGATCCAATCAATAACCACAGTAGCTGTAATTCAAAAAATCAGACGTTGCATGTGTTTTTGACATGGTCCTATCTTAATGCATGTACTACTAACTATGTGTTCTGCAAAGTGTCGTGAGATTCATCAGACTTACGCTTCCCGCTCCACAAACACCATGAGGCTGCTTCTAAGAAAAAAATGGGAAAATAGAAAAATGTAAAAATCCTTAACAAACCAGGTTCAAAGTAATCATGTGTTAGTAAGTTCTATAAGCATTTACCTTGAATAGAGTCACCTTTGTAATTCTGGTTTGCACAACAGAATTTAAAATGTTGATTTACATAAAAGTGAATTTTCAACAGAGGTATCCTTTTAATCTGATCTGCATAACAGATCTAAAATCATTAATTTACGTATGAGTAAAATTGTCAATTTAACCTGAAACAAGAAATTTTGTAGCCCAATTATCCATCCATCCATCCATCCATCCATCCATCCATCCATGGATGGATGGATGGATGTTTTCTAGGGCCGTTTCTTGATAGCATAAATGATAATTAGCTAATTCATTGAGTTTTCAAGATCCGTCCTCTCTTCGGATTTATTTGTGTACTGTTCTTAATTTTTTATGTTAAAACGGCACCGTGGGATACTCTCATATTTTGTCAATTTATTGAAATTGTTAAGATAAGCCCTCACTTACCACTTTTCAGTGGTTCACTTATCAAAAGTCAAAGCATGGGCTGGGTGTTTTTGCCCTGTGTTTTCAAGTTTCAATGTTTAATAGATTCCCACTTATTACAAACTGAGATTCAAATTATGTCCTAAATAGAAAAGTATTGATTAAAAATAAAAATGTGTATTCAGTCAAGGCGTGTCTGTGAGTGCTACGGTACTTCCCGTTTTAATATTCCATATTATTATTACTGTATACACAACCCCAATCTGTTTGAATAAAAACAACTCTTATTACTGCTGTCAAAGCTTATGCATTGCATGGTCAAACGATATGTTATTCTAATACCCTTTCAAATTTACCAGACCTCTTTTTGCCATTAAAGAGCGACTAAACCCAAATTTAACTTTTTTTAGCTGATAAACTCCCTAAAATGTGTTTAAAATGTTTCTGAGCACTATTTTTGAGTTATTTTTCATGTATTTGTGCGTATTAGTTAAAATCGGCAATATTTGGTCTAAAAACGAGTATTCGTAGTCCTATGGGTTGAACTGTGGTATTGCACCCTGATTTTCTCATTAGTTTAAGATTCGCACAGTCATTAACTTTCGCACAATTTCGTCACATCCTCTGCTGCCTGAGTATAAAAGTGGAGCCACTCCCCCGAGAAGGTCACTCCCAGGTCACTCCCCCTCCAGAGTTCAGGGGTTGGATTAGCGATTAGCAACATAGCATTAGCATAGAAGAGCCACGATGTTCCAAGAAAGCTCTTCAAACTGATGTTCACCCACCCTTACACCATCAGGTTACAATCCGTTTGGAGGTGAGTCCCATTTTACACCTTTCCATTCCATAATTTATCTTTTGAGTATATGACGTGTTTCTTCATGTGCTGTTTATTGCGGCCTGCAGCTTTGCTTCGGTGTGGCCCCACATAAAGGTCGCGGCGTTTTCATCTGTTGCTTATCAACGTTAGTTTGTGTTGTAGTTGTGTTTAAATGCTAAAAATCTAGTGTTTCTTTATGAACACCGCAGAGTGTGTGAACTCAGATAAGGAAGACCGCGACATCAAAAAACCAATGGAAACTTGCTGTTGCTAATTTTAGCTGTTGTACTAGTTACGATGTTTTAGACACGGTGTTCTTTGCTGCAAATAATGTTGTGCATCAAAGGTATTTATAAAATATGTGTACTTGTGAATGAGTATCATGGGCAGCAGTATTTATTTTGCACTGGGTCATCTGTTTAACAGATCAACAAAGTGAAAACAAGTACAGTATGCTTGTTTGTAAGGTGATTAAAATGTGTTGTTCTTTTTTTATTTCCATGAGGCGTTCCACATCCAGGGAATCTGAGCCGTGCTTCACAGACATCAAGCATCAAGGAGACATGTTGACATGTCACTTTGGAGGTGACATGAGAGCTGATTCACTTGGTATTCATGTTTTATTTATTACTTTTGTAGCCCACCTTTTACCATCTGTCTGCAGGTATTAATATTATGTTTTATTTATTACTTTTATTATGGCGAACATTATATAAAAAACATTTAAAAAAAAGTCTATGCAACATTAATTCTTGTTTATTTGTTCATTGCTACCTGTCCCAACATTTTGGGGATTTGTTGACACTGTGAAATTTTGAATCAACATTTTTCTCCATTAAAATGTGGGTATCCTGGTTGATTCACAGCTCTCTTTTAAACTCCACGTGGAAAACCTAGTAAAGAAACTGAAAGTTAAACTGGGTTTCTTTTTCAGAAATAGATCATGTCTAACACTGAATGTTAGGAAACGCCTTGTATCTGTGACTTTCCTTCCCTCCATTGATTACGGTGACATTATCTACATGAACGCTCCTACAAGCACCCTGCAGATGTTGGATGTTGTCTATCAAAGTCAAAGTCAACTTTATTGTCAAAACTGCAATATGTACAGGACATACACAGGATTGAAATTGCATTTCTCTCTGTCCCTCGGTGCAACAGTAAACATTTAAACACTAAAACATTAATAAACATAAGCATAAAATAAAATGAAATAATAAAAGTGTAATACTGTCCTGAGTTTTTTTTTTTTGCATAGTAGTATAAAAGTGTAAAAAGTATATCTATAAAATGAAAGTTCTGGCATTGACATTTGTAATAGTGACAAAGCAGCATATGAAGTTTATGTACACAGTATATGTATGAGGTAGTTGATTTAAACTTTTGATCTTTTCTCTTTTCAGGACTGCAAATAGCCAGGTTCGGGATGGAGTGAGTGGGAACTGCTGCAACGTGTCCCCTGGTTTGTCTTCATGCATGAGGCGAAAAAACAAATAAAATAAACAAATTGATTACAAAACCTAGTTGTTTGATTCATTTTTATTAACATTAAGTTAATTCAAAACAAAAGGTTCTGTGTGGTGTCACACGGGACACCACCTCCAGCTCTTCTGGATGGACGCAGTGAGTGGACAGCCAAAACGAGTCCCAAACACTCGAGACCACCTTCAGGATGCTCGGCACCTGCCAGCCAGAAAACACCAGGGTGGTCTCAGCTGTAGCACCCCAACATTGTCGTGGATGCAGGTCATCATCATGGGATCGTCTTGGTTAAAGTAATCCTGGCTGCAATTACTCTGTGTGGCTCTGAAAAAACATTTGAAAGGATACAGTATTGTTAAATTCTTTGCAATTTGTTTGGTTTGCATTAAAAAAAAATATTTCTCATAAATCTTACCAGCTGTGCTCAGTTTTGATTAGCTGACACATAGCTTAAACAAATACTGTATACACATCCTAACAAATATGTATCATACAAGCTTATAGAATGTTTTAAACCGGGATCTTTGGAAACCAAATAAATTATTTTACCACTGTTTAGTGCTCATTTATAGTCAATTCAAAAAACAACGTGTGTTCTACGTTGCATAACAAAATTAAGCCAAAACGAGGGTAGATGAAATCAATATTTTAAAATATATTATGAAACGTTACTTTTGTAATGTGCTAAGTAATAAGATGTGGCGAATTAAAGTCACTGCAGCTGGACTACAACACTTGTGATCCAAACAAAGACAAAAACACAGCCGTACACCGCATGCCATGCAGCTAAACACATGTTTTTCATGTGTTCTGTGTTCAGAAGCATACGCTTAAGCTGTGTGTGTGTGTGATTAAATACACGCAACAACATTTTAGAACTGTTATTTTAGTAAAAGTTGAGGTATTTACTTTTTTTTTTTTTTTTTAGAACTTTATTTAAGCAAAACAAGTATACATCAATCAAAACAAGACAATGAAGTATACAATACAATACAACGAGCACACAAACAGGTATTTACTTACTGAAGATGCGACTATCCGCCATTTTGAAATCTAACCTTGGGGAGGGGTGGGAGTTTACCACTAGAGGGGGCGTGAACACAGGACAACCCCAACCTCCTCCCCTGCTTGTCTCCCAACACGCCTATTTTGAGGGAAATTTTCAAACTGCTTCGGGGGAGGAGTTACCGACCCACAGGGTGTGGAGTTGCTCTTTAATGGTCATAATATAATAATAATAATGATTAATTCAATTTATAACGCACTTTTCATTACTGAAAATCTCAAAGTGCTACACATATATATTGAATGCTACACACATTCATAAACCGGTGGCGGCAGACTACCATGCAAGGTGCTTTCCAGTCCTACCGGGAGCAACTCGGGGTTAAGTGTCTTGCCCAAGGACACAATGACACATGGTGCGAGTCCCGGGAGTCGAACCGCCAACTTTCCGATCGGGAGACGACTGCCCTTACCACTACGCCACGGCCGCCCACATATAATTTATGCAAAACAACACCAAAATTAGGTTTTAACAGTGAAATTTGTCTTTTACTCCTGGTGAGTTGGCTGGATTCTTGTGCGTATTTAACCTACTTGCTGAAAAGTTACTTCTAATAAAGCATTTTTATTACTGTATAGGGAAGAGTGTTTTCTTTAACCTATTTAAATCAAAGATATTAATAACATTAACATCAACGGGTATCTACATTATATAACTCCTAAAAGGAAACAGTTCTTAAAATCTACTTAACTGTGAAACAGCTTTGAAAATCTAAAAAACATATTTAATGTATGCTAAAAATCATTGAAAATGATTAATTTAACCTGAGTGTTTCAATTTACAATCTAGTCAAAATTCTATTCGACAAGAATACTTTTTTATTCTTTATAAGTGTCAAAGTTTTATCAATTTAGTTAAACTTTTAAAAGACAGAATTTACTGGCAAGTCTAAAAATAATTTTCTGCTAAATTTGTCTAAGACTTGTTATCCTAAAATGCCTGAACTTAATTTTGATCTGATTATGGTTGTTAATTTAAATTAACAAGCTTATTATAAAAGTTTAAACCGTCAATAATTGTAATTCAATGCAGTATACCGGTAATATTTTCTCTACTTCCCATTTTGCTTATTGTGGTTACTTGGGCTTGTTATTCATTGCACTTTATCCTTCGTCTAGAGTGACAAGACCACGCTAAAATGAGTTCCAATAAGTGGGGGAAATATGGGGAAAACATATAATAAAAAATGGAAAAAGGGTGCTCACTCAGCATGGTTAGCTGTTTAATTTTTAGTTTATTTTTCAATTTGTGCGCATCCTTTATGATTGTCTGTTGTTGTCGTTGTCAATTGTTCTCATCACTCTTTGTTTAAAATTCAGGTCTCTCCTATAAATGAGTCCCAGAGGCTCAATGGGATTAATTTGTATAAACATGCAAAATGCATGTTTATTTTTTAGAGTAGATATGTCCTTCAAAGTGTTTAGCATAATTTTGCCGTTTGTATGCAACGCCATAATAAATGTATGTTTATACTGGTTAAAAACGGTCTTAGTTTTACACAATTGGGTGGGTTGCCAGTTAGGCTCGTTTTGGGCTTGTTTTGGGCTGGTCGCTTGCTTCTGTCGCGAGGTCTGGCAACACTGTATCAAAGTTCTCAATGACAACAAGACCTCCTGAATTCTTGCTTCGTCATCATTCGGCTTTTTCTACAGAACTATTTCGATAAAAATTGGTAAGCAAATTCTCAGTTTCTTTTTGCAGAGAAAACACAATTTTGAAACGTTCGGTTTCACAGTATGACTATCTATTTACGGATTTAGACGGACGAGCGGAGCTTCGGCTGTCTGTTAGCATTAGCTTAGCTTTCATTTCCGATAAAAAACATAATTTTTGGATGATTTAAAATCAGATCTTTCGCCGTCAGATTTTCATGATAAAAACGGATCTGTCCGCTTGGTTCAGCGAAAAAATTTGGAGTCTTTCTCGCTAAAATTTTATTAAATCGGGCCGCTCGTGTGAGCGCCAGGCCTACTGTTAAAACATCCGATTTTAACGTTGTTAAGCCTAAAACCTAAAATATTTGGAATATAATTTTATAAACAAGATTGATCAAATTCTAAAATCTTTGTGTAGCATTTGGCTACGTTCATGATTTAAAAACGTATGTAAATATTTATTTTATCTTCAACTAAAAGTTTTTAGTTAACACTTGTGTTTTTGTGTTTTTCAGGAAAAGATCCATCGACAAACAAGTCAATAATCAAGTTTCTTGGTTTGTAAAATTATTTAAATAAAAATCTACTTCTCAACTAACAACTTTAGTTCTCGTGCCATTTAAAAAAATATATTATTTTTATTTTATTTATGTATGTTTCATTAGTACTCTCTGCCTCTCTGTTAGCACAGTACTTTTCTCGTAAGTAAATATAAATCTTCACACAGATGGGGAAGGAGGGGGTGGTGGGAGGTGGGAGGAGTGGGAGTTTGGGATGGGTGGGGTGTTTGTTAGTTTCTGCTCTGAAACCAAGTGCTGTATTTCTGACTTCTGCAGTCAACCCAAATCCAAGCTGGCACAGTGGTGGTGGAGGGTGGGGGAGGGGGAGGAGGGGGGTGGAGGGGGGGTTGCAGGATGGGTGGTGGGGGAGGAGGGGAAGGAAACTAAGTATTTTATAATGAAGGATAAAACAGCTGAAACTGTTTGTGTTTTGTCACTTAGCAAAATAACTCATGATTCACTAAATTATTTTTTGTAAACCTTCAAAAGTAATGAATGGTTGGACATCTACAATTAATTAACTTCTGTAGCAAACCTAATGATCCAAGTTTGCCTTTACCAAGCTATCTGGAGGAGGTGCAGACGCAGCTGCAACCCAAGGCTATGAGCCACAAGTACTGTTTTAAAAATAAAATAAAAACTTATCAGATGCTTTGCTTCTCTTGACTCATTCTGACATTTTTTTACTGACTGAAGTTCTATCTCTTTTTTGCCTTTAGACAAACAACCTGTTGTGTACAGTATTTATTAATATATGGGAGCAAATTAATGTCAAACTGGAAAACCTTTTAGATTCAGGGAGATCACTTACACCTAACTTCCAAAATAGAAATTTCTCTAAAGCAAACCACGCAATCCTCTCAAACCTGTGTCATTCATACAATGTACAGAGGTCCATAATTAAAAATGAGCTTTTTCTCCTTCCAAACTCACAGACAGTCACCAAATACACACAAACGCTTAGAAACCAAAAAATAATAAAAAATAATAGTCACATTCTCTCCCAGAGACCTGGGGCCTCATGTATCAACCGTGCGTGCGTACAAAAACCTTGCGTGCGTCACTATCCACGCAAAACCCCGTATGTATCAAAACTGAACTGAACGTGGATATGTGCGCACCTCCACGCAAGCCCCATGGCTGGCGCACGCACGTTTCTGTGGTTTTTGTTCCTTTGGCGACACCTACAGGTGATTCTGGAAACTGTTCAGGATGGGGTAATAATGATTATTTCCACCCAAACACACATGATGAACAATTATTACATCCACATGGACGCAATCAGAATACAACCTGCAAAAAATATAAAAAACAGAAAGACTGAATAGTTCTGCACAGCTTAAATTCTTGTTTTTTGTTCATCCTTAGCTGTTTTAGCAGTTGGAGAACGTGATGCATGATGGGACAAGACGATATTTCTCTGTTGCAGGGTATATTTAAATGAAAACAACGTATGTCTTTATTCTTAATTCATTCCAGATTTAAAGAACACAAGAAAACTATTAACAAAAAAACCACAAGAAATCCCCTTTTGCCTTCATTTCATGTTGTTCATTCTGAATAGTTTTCTTGTGTTCTTTAAATCTGGAATGAATAAAAAAAAATATACGTTGTACCATGCGGGAGTCGAACTCATGACCTTCGGGACAAAAGGCAGGCACGCTAACCACTGATCTATCAATGCATGTTAAAACAGCTGGGTCAACTTTCCATTTAAAAGTGGACGGTTTGTTGTGCGCTGAGCGTGCCAGACAAAACCTTTTTCTGTGCCTCTCTGTGTCACTCAGAAGTGTCTCCAGTTCACAGTCCGTGAAGTTACTCTTTTTTCCACGTTTCGACATGATTTGCAATAGAGCAAAGACGACATTCCTAACGTGCAGGGCATATTTAAATGAATTTGCATATTTATATGGAGGCGTGTCAAAGGCGGAGTCGGCCACTCTCTCATGTGCGCTCAATCCCACGTTGGTTGTGATGTACAAAAGGAATGTGCGTGGATACCGGCGTATGCACAGTTTGATACATCTGGATTTTTTTGTGCGTACGCAGATTTCTGGATTTGACCGTGCGGCACTTTTCAGTAAGAAATCCACGCAAGTCTTTGTACATGAGGCCCCTGGGCCAGTCAAACCCAAAACAATTACAGTCAGACACAAGAAAACTGCTACAGGTAGGTTCAGCACGGGTGGGGTGGGGGGGGAGAAAGGCCCACAGAAAACAGATAACAGACCAGGAGCCAAGCCACACATGTACACACTGAGGAAAATGGGAGGAAGAAAAAGCCATAGGTGCAAGGCTCCAGAAACACAAACATACACGTAAAAAAGGACTAAACAAATACAGAATGATGCGTCAAATATAAAAATAAACGTTCTTGTCTTAATTTCTCTTCTTGCCTGGCCGGACACACTAAACGTCCAATGTAAGGTCTGGCGGTCAGCCTCACAAACTATGGTCTCTGCGTATTTTGACCGCCCTCGCTTATAAATCACAGAAATCTTGGTTCTGCCAACTAGCGTTAGCACAAAATTCGCCTAGTTATCGAAAAGCAGACACCTCATTCCAAATTTAAAAACATCGGCTCAAGGTGAACTAGTTCCTGTTACTATACTCAAATTGTTTTAAAAACGACATATCAACAAACACTCTTCCACACTCACGTTCTTGTTGACCTGTGCGATGTCTGGAAATCTCTGCCAACCCGACCCTGATCGCACCAAATGGACAGAGGAAGCTGGCCAGAGACAAACCCAATCACTGGACTTTCTGTCATATTTACCGTGCCTCGCAGTTGCGCTCTGTTCGGAGGTCATCAGGAGCAGGTATGGGGAGAATGGGTTTTCGACACCATAATGATGGGGATTTTAAACCCCTGTTACCTTAATAAAAACCACACAAGATAAACAAGAGAACAGTGTTAAAACAGACAAACAAACTTTGCAAAGGGGAAGGCTTTTTAATGTCTTTTGAAACTTAGTTTGGTCTCAAATACATTGTCCAGCACAATTCCGAATTGTACTGGACATGACAAGCTATTTAAACAAGAAGGAGGTGGAGTTGACAAGTTCTGACGTCTTACAGATAAAACAAACAAGTCATGGTTCTGATCAAACAAGAACATCTAATCCAAACATTGTCAAGGCTAGAAGACTGTCTTTTCTGTATCAAGGAGAAAAGCAAACAACATGTTTGTACTATCAAATATAAGTGTTGAAAGGGAACAGAGAATATTTGATATAAGTGAGCTGGGTTATAATTATTGGGTCAGAGTAATTAGTTTTAGATGATAAATATTGAACATCTCCATCATTAACCCATATAAAAAATGGGTATGTCTTTTTAAGAAACAGAGGTTAAGGAAGCTAGGTAGTCTACCTAGCCAATAGGAAGTTTTGTTTCCACTGTGCATAAACCACTCAGAAAGCAGACTGATGCAGTAGTTTCCACCCTTCTTTTCCCGCTTCTGCAGCCTGGTTGGTGTGTGCGAGAGAGATCCACCAATAGGAAGAGATTGTCAAACCATGCAGCTTGATGGTCTGTGTGTTAAGACGGTTGAAATAATGGATATGAACTCGAACAAAACTCTCTTGTAGATACAATTGCTGTTATCATCTGACTTCTAAGCTGGAAGTTGTGAAGTGAGTAAAACAAGACTGAACTTCATTTTTCTTTCGAGCACTGTTAGAGCTACATCGCTAGCCTCGTTAGCTCTTATTGGCTACTGGTTTCCTTGAAGTTCATCTCATTCTCCATTCAGCTGAAGGTAAACTATGGTGTATTCTTACTTTATTCACAATGAAAGCTCATATTATTGAGGTTAAAGTATGAAAAATATGCCTTGTTACATTATCTAGTGCCCCACGATCCGGACTGAAAGCCACCATAGTGTTGCCCAAACGTGTCAC
Organism: Garcialebias charrua; assembly: GCA_038048925.1. Classification (NCBI taxonomy): domain Eukaryota; kingdom Metazoa; phylum Chordata; class Actinopteri; order Cyprinodontiformes; family Rivulidae; genus Garcialebias; species Garcialebias charrua. Next base: position 33,842 of record JBBPBX010017062.1, on the reverse strand, counting down.
ATTGAGATCGGTGAGCATAATAATGTGCCTTTCATTTGGGTTGTTATTCTGTTTATCACATTTTGTTGAAAAATTGTGTTTATTTGAACTATTTAATTAGTCAAATGTAAACCTTTATTGATTTTGGATAAAACGTAATGTTTAATATTGTTTGAAAAAATGTTTTTTACAATTTATAGAAAAGTATATTGACAATGTAGTGAAATACTGCATTAAGTTAAAAGAAAATTGGTTTATAGCAAATGAGCAATTTAACAACAAATTGATGTCAAATATGAAGTCTGTAGAAACATGATTTAAGGATTTAAGCTAGAACAGCTTAATAAAATTCCATTATTCTGCTGGCTCTGTTGTTGACAGGTCAGGTCTTTTTTGTTTTTGTTTATACTGGATTGTTCCTGAGGTGGATTCCTCCTGGGACTTTGATGGTGAGCCTTCCCACCTGGAATTAGAAAGAACTGGATTCCTTCTTTTCCATTTGGAGTCCTGCTGCACCCTGCGGTGTGGTAGGCCTGTATCACTCTCATCTTCACACACAGTTGGTTATGAGTACATTGACTGACATTGTTTATTTTTATTGTTTCATCCTGGACTTTTGAACATTACCTTTTGGACCAGTTTTTATTTTTATTTATTTGGGACATCGTAACAAACTGCTGTGTAGGATAATTTCCTCATGTGAATGGTGTTGAGTTGAACCTGGATTGGAACAGAAATTGATTAATCTGTTTTCCATTACAATTTAGAATTCAGATTACCAGGGTGCACCCAAAAGATTTAAAGCTAAGAATTAGCGCTAGGCCTAGTATTTCTATTATTTGTTGTATTTTATTGTGTGTAATTTTATTTTCTTAATTGTTGTGTCCTGCACAGCTGTTGTCAACTTTAAGATTTATATCACTAAAGTTAGTTGTTATATAAACTCACCCAACTGCCTATGTGTGTCATTTGAACACTCCACCGTGCTCTGATAGTCGAACCTATTGGCCCATTCAATTAAATATATATATATATATA
>JBBPBX010017062.1:0-31920 GCA_038048925.1 Garcialebias charrua | reverse complement strand
TCTGTGTCACACAAGGGACTGTTAAAATCTTGTAAGTAAGTAAGTTATATAGATGTTTTGTTAGATTTCCAACTAAACTTAAAGAGATGAAATACAAGGCGTATAAAAACAAATTGACAACATTATTAAGACAAGCTAAGAAAGATTGCTACAATTTAAAGTTGCGAGAGAGCAGTGCTGATATGAAAAGAACGTGGAATTTTTTGAATAGTATTGTAAGACCTAATTATACTCATTGGCCCTCATTCACGAAAATGTTTGTATTTTTATCCTAAATTTCTCCTACTTTTGGTCGTACGAAGCGTTCGTACGAACATGCCACGTCAGATTCAACAAAGTCTTCTATCCTCAAGAAAAGTGTGTAAATGGCTGCGTAAATTTAATGAATCCCACCTGTTCTATCAACCTGCGCGTGCTCGCGGAGAGGTCATTTACATAATTCCCACCCCTCAAAACACCATATAAGGCCACGTTTCCTGCCTTTTGACAGCAGGAAGTGTCCATTCATTCAAACTCAAGAAGTAAAAGGAGGAACTTCACGCGTTCGGAGATCTGCTCTCAGTCGCGCTGTGGCGCACCGCTACCCCCCCACCCCGCAGGTGTCGGATGGTCAAATATTTTTAATTTTAGTGTAAACAACTGTGTAGTTTCACTTATTCAGAAGAGCTGTGGCGCACCGCTACCCCCCACCCCCCGCAAGTGTCGGATGTGTTTTTGAACAGAAGCATTTTAAAATGTCTCGAAACTACAGTTAACTTCATATTGTAGTGCATATGTTGTGTCTCCCGTGGGTCGTACAGTATCAGAAATCAAGAATGAATGGTTTGATCTGAAAATGGCTTCAAAGAAACGTCTCGCCGCAGCACAGACAGGAGGAGATCAAGGAAAAGTCTGCGTTACCGAGATGGATGGACAATAAATGCCATGCTGCGCGCGTGCCAACATGTTTTGCAGCACAAATGAGTCATGCGCGCTCCTCATCGCGCAACCACATTCTGCAGGTTATATTTCGAATCAGATATAATAATCTATTGCTCCGATGGTGTTTGGCACAGCAGTCTAGCAATAGCATGAAAATCAGTCTTAATTCGTACTTGTTCTGCGGCGGTGTATGGGAATTTTATGTACCTGGGTGTTAATATGAGGAGGGCTTTGATGACCAAGGGGAGCGCACGACTCACTGAAGCCTGCGCGACACACCAGATGAATTAAACTTAAAATTCTAATTCTAATTCAAACAGAATAACCTATTGTCAAGAATAATTATGGTGCGTGATTTTTCTAAACCCAAAATATTTTCTAAATAACAAAATATGAAGTTATTAGTGGAGAAATTCCGTCTAGATGACAGCAGACTGACGTTCCAAAAATATACGACAGGTCCGGACCACTCGTAAATTTTGTTCGTATCTGAAAAAAATCTTAGGATACGAAAACATTGTTGAATGCCACAAATGATCCTAAATCACTCGTACGCACAGTTTAAGAACAAATCTGTGCGTACGAACGGTTCGTGAATGAGGGCCATTGTCTTGAAAAACTTTTTTTAAGGGAGAAACAACCTTGACTGTAAAAAATAAAGTGGTGAATGAATTTAATTCCTTTTTTGTTAATATAGGGCCAGGTTTGGCTTCTTCCATTAAGATAAATGATATTCAGGGTGTGCAAGGTGGTAGTAGAATTTCACAGTCAATATTTCTTGGAGTTATAAGTGAACATGACATTTTAAATATAGTAAGGAAAAGCAAAACTAAAACATCTGTTGATTGTGATGGAATTGATATGATGATTATTAAAAAAAACAATTGACTTTATTATTAAACCATTTACTTATATTTGTAATTTGTCAGTCCAGAGTGGCATATTTCCAGATAAAATGAAATTAGCAAAAGTTATTCCAATATGATGGTGATAGACATTGTTTTCACAATTATAGACCAATCTCAGTGTTGCCCCAGTTTTCTAAAGTTCTTGAAAAATGTTTTGTCCAGAAATTGGATGGTTATATTGAAAAGAATAACTTATTGAGTGAGAGTCAATATGGCTTTAGATCAAATAAATCAACATCCCTTGCATTATTAGAACTAAATGAAGAAATTACAGAAGCAATAGAAAGGAAACAATATACAGTGGGGATGTTTATTGATTTAAGAAAAGCCTTTGATACAATCAACCACACTTTATTGCTTTCCAATTTGCAAGATTATGGGATAAGAGGGATAGTTCATAACTGGTTGAGTAGTTATTTGACTGACCGAAAACAATTTGTACAGCTAGGAAATGAAAAATCAGATCTTTAACATATAAAATGTGGCGTCCCCCAAGGTTCAGTGCTAGGGCCAAAGCTTTTTCTTTTGTATATCAATGACATTTGTGAAGTGTCTAAAAAGTTACAAATCATCCTGTTCGCAGATGATACATATTTATTTTGTTCGGGGAATGACTTAAAAACCATTATGGAATGTATGGCTTGTGAGCTGTCTAAACTTAATGAGTGGTTTAAATACAACAAATTATCAATAAACTGGAATAAAACAAAATTCATGATTTTTGGTAATAGAAAATAGATGATTCTATTATAATGTCTATAAATGATAATCAAGTTGAACGATTATATGAAGTAAAATTTTTAGTTGTTTTAGATCATAAACTTAACTGGAAATCTCATATAAAATACATAAAATTAAAACTATGCAAAAGTATTGGACTTCTAAATAAAGTAAAACATATTTTAGAGTTGTCAACACTACAGACATTATATTATTAAATTGTTGTTCTATAGCTGACATATTGTATAGATGTATGGGGCAACACATATCAAACAAACACTAAACCGTTATCTGTCATACAAAAGAAAGTTATGAGAACTTTATATAAAGTGGACACCAGAGAACGCACAAATAAATTGTTTATTCAATCAAATATCTTGAAACTAAAGGATCTGGTTGTAATAATATATAGGCACTTATCAGTTTACTGACTTACCTATATTTTGGATGTAAATCGGCAGGGTATAGACTGACACAAAAATACATCATTAATTCACGGGTTCTATCTTTTTCAGTTTAATACCTATAATTCTATGACTTTGGAGGTGAGATGTAAAGACATGAAACGTCAATTTATGAACTGAATCATTTAATTAACAAATCATTAAATTACATTACAACATCCATCCATCCATCCATTTTCTTCCACTTATCCGGGGTCGGGTCGCGGGGGTAGCAGCCTAAGTAGGGAGGCCCAGACTTCCCTCTCCCCAGCCACATGGAGCAGCTCCTCTGGGGGAATCCCAAGGCGTTCCCAGGCCAGCCGAGAAACATAGTCCCTCCAGCGTGTCCTGGGTCTTCCTCTGGGTCTCCTCCCGGTGGGACATGCCCGGAACACCTCACCAGGGAGGCGTCCAGGAGGCATCCTAACCAGATGCCCGAGCCACCTCAACTGGCTCCTCTCGATGTGGAGAAGCAGCGGCTCTACTCCGAGTCCCTCCCGGATGACTGAGCTTCTCACCCTATCTCTAAGGGAGAGTCCAGACACCCTGCGGAGAAAACTCATTTCAGCCGCTTGTATCCGAGATCTCGTTCTTTCGGTCACAACCCAAAGCTCATGACCATAGATGAGGGTGGGAACGTAGATCGATTGGTAAATTGAGAGCTTTGCCTTTCGACTCAGCTCTCTCTTCACCACGACAGACCGGTACAGCGCCCGCTTCACTGCGGATGCTGCACCTATCCGCCTATCGATCTCACGCTCCAGTTTCCCCTCATTCGTGAACATTACATTACATTACAACATATGTACATGATTGGTTGATCAGGTTTCCTATAATTAACTTCAGCACAGATGAAACACGTGTCCGTAATTTTCATAGGAACAACAGAACACAAGTTATCGATATTATAATAACTTATATCTGTAGGTATTTAGCTTAAGTTTAGTTAACTGGCTTAAATAAGAGAAAGTTTCAGGGAAGAGAAAATGAAGGATGAAAGAAAATGGAGTGGTGTGTTTAACCAGGAAAACATGGCAGCTCTCCGGTGATCTCGGCTACACGTTGGTATGACTTGGCAAAGCATTTGACGACTTTGTTACCTCGTAAAGACGGTCAGTCCCCAGTTGGTCCAACTGGTTATTTCGTTTACCGTTCTCAGTGTCTCCAGACATCTGCCTCGACTCAAACCGAAGTAACGGCATTTCCTGGTTTGAGTTTCAGAATAAAACTTTCCTCGAAGTGATTTCATTCAGATAGAACTTAGAGTTCAGGTGAGTTTACAGCAGTCTTGCTATTATCTCGGCGGTTGAACTGGGCCTTTGACGCTTGGTCCAAGTTCCCCAGCTTAAAGAGAAAGTCATTTCATGTCAACTTCCTCCCAGCAACTGAAGAGAGAAGATAGGAAGTGAAGCTTTAACTGAGACTTGACCCAGAAAGCGTATTGTTTTCTGATTGGCCGAATGGCATCAGAAGAGGATGTGAGGATGACATCAACATGTTGAAAGGGGGTCGAAAGATTAGTTTGTCAGAAGGATAAAGTGTTAGTTTCAGATGCTAGCATTGTATGATAAAAACTGATTCATTTGCCTTAACACTTTAAGCAAAACACTGTTGACCTGTTGGTTTGATTAAAACAAGGTCATTACAGCATCACATGTGGGACCTTTTAATGATAATAGCAAAAACAGATATTATTCATCTTGATTATTAAATAGGACAAAAACAAAAAGTCTCTGGGTGTGGAGATTGTCCTGAGCTCAAACTAAAATGAGATAAACAGTGTCACTGAATCTTCACTGCAGGTTTGAGAAGAAAAATGAATAATGATCAACATTTTGAAATAACATTGGATTTCCAACTTGAATTAACAGTATGAATTAAACAGACTTCGACTATCAAACATTGAATTCAATGATGCTTACTTAACATAAGGTTATTCATTAACTCAAAATAAAGGAATAAGAGAGTCTCTTATGACTTATTGAGTTTTGATTCAAAATACTGTAATAAAATAGTGTTAATGTCTTTTTACTGAAAGTATCAGTGAAAAGGTGTCACTGGGACAGTTCAAAGAGACAAAGGTGTATCAGAGACCACCGTCTGGTCCACTACATGTGGACCAGTGGACAGCCGTGGCGTAGTGGTAATGGCAGTCGTCCCCCGATCGGAAGGTTGGCGGTTCGAATCCTGGTTCCCCACACAATGTGTTGTTGTGTCCTTGGGCAAGACACTTAACCCCGAGTTGCTCCCGGTAGGACGGGAAAGCACCTTGCATGGTAGTCTGCCGCTACCGGTGTATGAATGTGTGTAGCACTTTGAGATTTTCACTAATGAAAAGTGCGTTATAAATTAAATTCATTATTATTATTATTATTACATGGTTAATTTAAAAATGTTATTGGTTATGTTTAAAGCTAGAAAGAGATTATTGCCATTTAATTTACAAAAGTTATTTTTCTTAAGCTCTTGTGATAGAACTAACATAATGAAGTATTATTTCAAAAGTAAAACTGTGTGTACTACTTTAAAAAAAAATGTGCATTTCGGTGCATGGAGTTAAAATATGGAACAGTTCCCTTTCAGTTCGGTCTCTCGGTGCAACATACTTACTATGGGAATTGCGCCCCCGCGCGATTACCTGAAGGAATACATTCATGCCTTTTACGGTAGGGGACGTTACCCCGCGCCAGAGGTACCGCCCTTTAGGTACTTAGGCGACTGATGCCCCTCCATCTTCCTCTTTTTTGCCCTTCACCTCGCAAAAACCTGAACTACCTCTCTTCGCGGGACTTCTCTGCTGCTCCATCGCTCAACTTGAGGTGAGCTCGCTCTTTGCACAGAGCGCACAGAGAATTTTTACTTGCGTAATGCTGGACTGGCGAAAGCTAGCCTAGCACATTTCTATAACCTTGAGGTTTTCTTCTCTCTTCTCTCCAACAGGTTGCTTCGCTCAACGGAGTTATAACTGCGTCACAACCGCTGCCTCATCGAACACTAGCTTAGCGAGCTAGCCAACGAAAGCGACACAACGGAAGAGACACTCGAACAAAGAAGAAAAAGGATTCTGGAAGGTCTTGCTCGCCTTGTCTCGGACATGCCTCCGGAGAAAGGGAAGCGAAAGACTAAACTTCAAAGGAAAGCCAACGGGACGGCAAGCCCAAACTCGCGCGTCTGTCCCAGCGGCTGTGGATTTTACCTGGCAGCGACGGACACTCACGAGGCCTGTCTAGTCTGCCTGGGTATATTTCATGCAAGACAAGCTATGGACGTGCCCGACTCTTGCCCACACTGTAGCCAGATGCTGGACACGTTGATACGGCAGCGTGCGGACCTCGTGGCTAAAGCCATGGGAGGCTCAGCTGGTCCACAGGACCGAGACACCACGGAGACCCTCACTCCGACGCCAGAGCTCGAACACATGGCTCTACACGACAGCACGCACGTCGAACGGGGCGACAACCCTGACCTGCTTGCGCCCATGGGGGACCTAACAGTCGAGTTCGACACCAGAGGCATAATGAATGAAGACGAGATCTCCATCTCAGCCTCGGGCAAATTTTCAGCGGAGGAACCAGAACTCGAGATCGAGGATCCGGGAGAGCACCTCCCTAGGACCTCGATACCTGCACTCCCTGAAACGGACTTCTCCATCCCGGCCCTGTTCGACCTGTGCCACAGAGCGGCGGACGCGTTGAACATCCCCTGGCCGGAGCCCCCACCTCACCAACAGGTCACGAGGCTGGCGGGGAACTATTTTTATTCAAAACAACAAGCTACAACAAGGCAAAGGATGCCCGTGTTCCAGATTTCCTCACGGAACTGACCCGCACCTGGCCTCAGCCACGAGCGCCCATGCTTCTCCCCCTCTCACAATTCCTCAACGTGGAGGGCATGGACCAAGTGGGAATAGCTAATGCACCTCAGATTGAGGACACGCTAGCGTCCCACCTGGCTCCCAGATCGTCAGGAACAAAGCCGACTCTCCCCAGCAAAGCTTACAGAGCCTCAGCGTTGCTTCTAGAAAAGTGCTACAGAGCTCAACGACTCGCGTCAGCGATGATGCAGGCTTACCTCGCAGAAAAATTCCAACAACTGCAGGAAATCTCAGATAAGCAAGCTGTTGCCAAACTATTGGACGAAGCATGCAGAGCTACAGACTTTGTCCTTCGTATGATGGGTACAGCTGCTGTGACTCATGGCAGAGGTATGGCGGAAGTGGTCATCGCGCTCCGCCACCTGTGGATGACGCAGACGGATTTACCAGAGATACAAAAGGTGCCTTTTCTCCACCACTCGATAGAAGCGGAGGGACTTTTTGGCCAGACTTTGGAGCGAATCCAAACCAAGCTGGACCAAAGGCGCAGGCAGGCTGAAGCTCTCAGGGTGGGCATCCCTCGTCGGAGTTTCGCCCCACCCAGAGAGCCCGCTGGAAGCAGACCTGCACAGCCGCGGCACCGCTCGACGACGCGTGCACCACCGCAGAAGCGGACAGCATACGAGGAGGAGCCTCGGCAGAGACCCCCGCCAAACCAACCTCGCTCCGAGCACGCATGGACTAAAAACAGGTTTGTCCCACGCCAAGCGAGCAGGCACAGGGCCTCCTCGGCGAACCGGGACACTCGTCAAAAACGTGCCCGATGAACCAGGTTCACGTTTACATTTTCTACGACCTCCTGCCCACGTGGTAACAGGAGTAATCGCACCTTTTTCAGACTTTATTTGTAGCAAAGTACAAAAAGCTGATAATCATGTTGCATGCACGAACCATGTTCTTCCTGCTGTGAGTGACATCAAATCATGTATGTCGTTGCACGTAAGCACAAATAAAACTCATAAAACAGCACATCCCTGTTTTATTGAAAAAAATCAACAACACACCAACACAAATAAAGTTAACAGTACGGGCCTTTGGCCTGTCAGCCATCATAAAGGGGGGGCCATATCCCCCTCCCTCACAGCTCATGGGGTGCTAGCCTATTCATTAAGCCCCAGTAGGGTGCCTTTGAACCTGTCTCCAAAAGGCAGACCCAGAGGCGTCTGTGAACAGACCCTACACCTCTCGCTAAAGCAGGTGGGAAAGGGCACGTGTCCCAGCCCCCGCTCCATTAGGAGCAAGGGGCCGGCTAATACACTAGCCAGATGACCACGTGACACGCTCACACCACAAGAGAACACGTCGGATGCCCCAAAGCAGACACATTTTTCACACCCTCTGAGAAGTGGCTGTGATCATGCTTCTGTACGTGTAAATGGATCGGAGTTAAAACAGGATTTTCCTCCTGATTTTGAAAGGAAACTAGGCTCCTTATCAACAAATTATCTTGAGTCTGCCAGCCACAAAGGATCATCCCCACGTTCACACATTGCTGCTGCTCCTTTATTATTCATGAAGGACACACAAAGCTTGAACAGTGGAAGTGCAGCAAGGGATTTTCCTCACAAAGCTGCATCAACCTTGTCCTCACACGGTATCCCACCTGGGGAGATAACAATTGGAGTCAGGAGGTCTGCTTGTTTACAGAAACAGCAGTCCCTCGACCCAACAGAAAAACCTGTTTTGGAGGGAAACAGTAGTTTTCCTTTTCCAACTCAACCCAGCTGTTTAGGCCAGGGTCTGGAATTAATTCCAGCCTGTTAGCCAAAAAAGACAGACTGATGGCGTCGGGTTTGCCTGAGAACGTGGTGACAACTATACAAAATGCCCGTGCCAGGTCAACACAATCTCTATACGCACAGAAGTGGCGCATCTTCGAAGCCTGGTGCTCAGAAAGAAATATCATTTCTTATGCTTGCGACCTGGCTCAGCTTTTAACCTTCCTTCAGGATTTACTGGAAAAGGGTTGTTCCTATTCAATAATTAAGGTGTTCATTGCAGCTATCTCTGCCTGTCACGACGGCTGGGGACACAGGACTCATGGAGCACACCCAATCATAATGAAATATATGAAGGGTGTGCTTCGAACTAGGCCACCCAGCAGGACCTTGACCCCTGGTTGGGATCTTGGTCTGGTCTTGAGGCCTCTTTGTGACCCACCATTCGAGCCTCTCAGCGAAATTAAGATAAATCTTCTATCTTATAAAACTGCTCTTCTCCTGGCTCTTTGCTCGCCGAAACGCATGGGTGACCTCCATGCATTATCTGTACACCCAATGTGTACCATATTCGCCCCTGACGGGTCTGCATGTCACGAGGGCTGGGGACACAGGACTCCTGGAGCAAACCCAATCGGGCCTAATCCCGCATATACTCCCAAGGTACTGACCCTGAACCATAGGAGTCTGGACTTTGATCTCTCCTCCGTTCCACCTGCCCCTGTCCTCACTAAGGAACAGGAAAGGCTACAGGTTCTCTGCCGAGTGAGGGCTTTACGCACCTACATGCAGAGGACAGCCGAATGGAGGAAAACAACCCAACTCTTCGTCTGCTTTGCCGCACCTGCTACAGGAAAGGCCCTATCAAGACAGCGCCTCTCACATTGGGTGACGGAGGCCATTAAGAGGGCATACGGTAGCAAGTGTCAAAAAGTGCCCCCTGGAGTCCATGCTCACTCAACCAGGGGCTTGGCCACTTCCTGGTCATTGTTCAAGGGCGTGTCAGTTGCAGACATTTGTGCTACTGCGAACTGGAGCTCTTTAAACACTTTTGCAAAGTACTACAGTTTGGATGTTACTGCGTGTGACGTCACTCAGGCTGTTCTTTCTAATACACAATAGAAAGTAGCTTTGAGATGCCTTCTGGTCAATGGCAGACGTTTTCACACTAACAGGCATTTTACTGAGCATTTCAAGGGCGTGAATGAATTACGTTCCCATAGCAAGTATGTTGCACCGAGAGACCGAACTGAAAGGGAACTGAAAGTTATGCACCATAACTCATGTTCCCTGAAGGAAGGGAACGAGGTGCAACATAGCTGGCCCTTTTCAATGCTGAAAGCTCGGTGAAGTGCAAATTTTTGAGGAAGATGGAGGGGCGTCAGTCGCCTAAGTACCTAAAGGGCGGTACCTCTGGCGCGGGGTGACGACCCCTGCCGTAAAAGGCGTAAGATCTGTAATATGAGATACATAAGATCTGTACATAAGATCTGTAATATACTGTATCTGTATCTGTACATAAGATCTGTAATATAAGATGAAGCAAAGTTGTTGAGAGCTTTGTAGGTTAGAAGTAAAATGTATTCCTTCAGGTAATCGCACGGGGGCGCAATTCCCATAGCAAGTATGTTGCACCTCGTTCCCTTCCTTCAGGGAACATGAGTTATGGTGCATAACTTTAAGTTTAGATGAGGAGTTTAAAAATACTCTATTATAAACCAATTCAAAATACTTTATAAAAAATAATGATTAACTTTTATACACCTTTGAGTTGTTAACGGGAAGAGTGGTATATTGTTATGTATGTTATTCTTGATATATTGTTTGCAACTTCTTTTGTTAATTTAATGTATACGGCCATGACATTTTTGTAATTATTGAGAAAGGGGGAAGGTCTATACGAGATTTTCTTCTTCCTGCTCCCTCTTCACTCGTGTAAATATGTGTTGTCAGATAATGTGTTTGTAAACTGATGATTTTTTTTAATCGAGTGAATAAATTGATTGATTGATTGATTGATTGGTTGGAAACTCTAGAAACTGCAAGTAAACCTGCAGTCTGAGAGCGAAGTGCTCTGTTAGAAAAATATGGAAAAATAAGATCTGTAATATAAGATGAAGCAAAGTTGTTGAGAGCTTTGTAGGTTAGAAGTAAAATTTTGAATTATATTCTGAAATTGACAGGGAGCCAGCCAATGGAGAGAAGCTAAAACTGGAGAGATATGATCTCTCCTGTCAACTCATTAAAACTCTGGCAGTAGCATTTGGATCAGCTGAAGACTTTTTAAAGAAGTTTGTGGACATCCAGATAGTAAACCATTCTTTGCATACAATGACAACATTAGTTCTCTGCCCACTGGGTGGGTGTAACCCACTGAGTATGGGCTACACCCAGGTTGAGTCAGAGAGTCAGAGAGTCTTTATTGTCATTTGCACCGCATGTGGTACATGTGATGAAAACGAGATTATGTACACAGGGTCCCAGTTACATCCAACAACAAATGCAAGAGAAAAACAGTAATAACATCTAGGATTAACTAAGAAAAACATCAACTAGTAATACACTAAGCCCTAATGTAGTAGAAAAACATCATTATAAACAGCAGCACGAACATGAGTCTGTATGAGCAGATGGTCACAGATGAACACAGCAACAAGAAACCAGATCAGCATCAGCATGATGTGATATTTTGCAGTGTTTATTCTTATTGATTATTTATTCATGAGTCTAACAGCCTCAGGGTAGAAGCTGTTCCTCAGTCTAGTGGTTCTACATTTGATGCTCCTCAACCTCCGTCCTGAGGGGAGTGGGGCAAAGAGTGAGTGTGCTGGGTGAGTGAGGTCTTTCATGATGCAGGTGGCTCTTTTCCTGCATCTGGAGGTGTAAATGTCTGTGATGGTGGGGAGACTGACTCCAACAGACTTCTGTGCAGCCTTCACCACTCTCTGTAGAGCTTTCCTCTCTGCAACTGTGCAGCCTCCATGCCATACATTGATGCTGGAGCACAGGATGCTCTCCACTGCACACCTGTAGAAGGAGGTGAGGACTGGGCTGCTCAGACCAGCTCGTCTCAGCCGTCTGAGGAAGTAGAGTCTCTGATGACCTTTCTTGATCAGGCTGGTGGTGTTGTTGCTCCAGCTGAGGTTATCATTCAAGTGTACACCCAAGTATTTGTAGCTGGAGACCACTTACACTGCAGATCCACAGTGGAAGTGGTCTCCAGCTACAGTGGGCAGTGGGCAGCTCTATAAGCACCCGGGGAGCAGTTAGGGATTAGGTGTTTTGCTCAGCGACATATGACATGTTAGCCTGGCCCTCGCCTTCCTGCACAGCTCCGCTCAATTCTCATTTCCCTTCACTGCTCAGTCTGGGACTTCTCCCATAGACAACGATTTCTCTGGCTGATTTTTGACCGGACCAATCAGAGAACAGAAGGTGGAGTTTTTGGCCCCTAACCCACGCCCCCACCTGTCCCAGCGCGCAGTCAGCGAGCAGCCACATGTTCTCATTCAAAGCGATGCAAAGCGATGCAGGACTGTTTTATATGTGACACAAATGTATTAAATTCCCCTTCTTAATCCCTTATCTGGAGTTTTCTTTTGTTTTTTTGGCCAAAAGTCAAGTGATCGCTCCCTCCTCCCTCCTCCTCCTCCTCCTCTCCCTCCGCTATGAGGAAATGCCTCAGGTTGTCACGAGAGAATTAAACTAGGGTTTTACGTTGCTGCCCGAGTCCCATCAGATTTTCTGGTCTTCTGGTGTGCTGGACCAGCGATCCATGGTTTTATTTTATTTTTTTAGAACGTTTTATTAACATATAAACACAGAATATGCAGCGGCAGGCTGCAACGAGAGAAAATGTTGCAGGAGGCGGAGCACATGTCAAATTCAGCAGACCATGGGGGAGCAGCCATATATGGCTCTGAGGGGAAGGAGCAGAATGCTTTTCCCTGTTCAAAATTTTTCTAAGATCCAATGGTTGTGTTCCTCAGCAGAGGCCACGCCTCCAGCAAGAATAGGTTCTCTATGGAGAAAGTCCAGACCCTAGTATGAAGCGAAGTGAAGGACAAGGGTCTGGCTAATGACCAGGCTAATGACATGTTGGAATGGCTGGAAGTCGAATGAAAAATTTATGGTCCAAGGTCAGCTGCCCTACCTCTATCCCATCTCAGTCCTCATTGGTGGTAAACATCATGTTTGTACCTAATATGTACCTGAATTTTGAATTAAGCACACATTTTAATTTGTATATTTTTTGCCTAACTTTTCATTTCATATGCTGGTGAATATTCTCAGTCGTCCAGGACATGATAAAATCAAAAAGGGTGTGAAGGAAGCTGTTTATGTTAAGAGAGAAAAACCTCTTAACAGAGGAGGAGGTCTGAGATTTGAACTTTCCAAGACTTACAACTCAGTTTTGGTGTTGATTCCCAGACGTTTTACACCGGATGGGAGTAGAGGTGTCTTGACTGTGAATTAGACTAACAAATTTGTTTGAGAAACCTCTGTTGTTGGTTTGTGAGGTGTTTTTTTGTCAATCTACATACAGTTGTGTGTTTTCTGCCAGAGACTTCAAGGGAACCCCTTACTGTTAAGGTGTGATCTGTCAATTTACATGTATGTGTTACCTCAGCTTGCAATTTACATATGATGGTGCGTGATTTCTTAAGACTGTTATAACTCCACACGCTCACATTTTGGTTTCAGTGAATTGAAAAAGCCCCCTGGATAGGGGTCGAAACGTCTTTTGCAACAAATAAAGTCCAGTTGATCTTGTATTGAACGCCTTTTTGATTTTTTTCATTTCATACTTTATTTTCTTATGAATAAGTCTGTTGCGAGCAAAAGCTTAAATAGCCATGGTTTTGTCTCTAATGATTTTAATTGGGGTTTTGTTAGAATTGTTTGAGCAAACAGTGTTTGAAATGACTGTAATTATACCTGCTTTGATGTATAAACAGGTAATGACTCAAAAACTGTAGCTGCTCTACAGTAGGGGTTGGACCACTTCATATTTTTAAAGTTGACTTCAACATGAAGTCAACTTTGACCTGAGTTGACCAGGGGCGGCTCCTGAAATGTCCACCAAGGGGGGCTATTTCTCCTAAATGAAAATAAAAATCCCAAGTTCAACTATTTTTTTTTAATTCAAATGCAATTAATACAAGGTCAACAGAACAATTAAATACTCAGGATGAGAAGAAACAATTTGACTCACTAAAACAGCAAAGAACAAACAAAAATATATATAAGTAAATAAATTATATATAAATTATAGAAAGGAAAATAAGTGAGATTAAAACATTTCTGCATTTGTACTTGCAAGAGGCTTTGTTTTCATTCTCCAGATCAATACAGTGTTAAGAAATAGTAAAACACCACAAGTGACATTTAGTATATAAAATGAATAATGTTTGATCATTTTGTATGAGCAAATTAAAATAAATGTACCCATCAAAGTCTAATGCTGTACAATAACCTGCACTGGCAACCTAACTCCACAAACAAACAAAGAAAAAAACAAACTCACCAGTTGCCACTTTTAGAATAAACAGTCAGCTGAAGGCTTTTTTCACAAACAGCCATCTACAATTTGAGAGGCATATTGTCATGCTCTGCGCCTGTCAGGCTCTGCGCCTGTCATGTTTTTACTGTTTTCACTCACTCCTCAGTTTCCAGTCTGCATCCCTAATCGGTTTCACCTGTTGTCATCAGCCACCTGCCAGGTAGCACTGATTTCACTCACTCTACCTCAAGTATAAAAGCCCTCTCATTTCATTTGTTCCTCGCCGGGTCATAACCATATCTTCCTGATTTCTGGTGGAGCCATTATCATTTCCCTCGTTTGTAAGTTACTGCACCGTCAGTCTTTTTGTTTTGTTTATTAAAGTGTTTATTATTTTACACTCCGTGTCTCTGAGTCCTGTTCGCCTGCATTCTGGGTCTGCGTGCTTCACCGGAACCCAATCAAACAGATATCAGTCAGAAATGCAAATAGAAATTAGATAAAGGGCTTTCAATGATTTAAAACTTACTTGAGAAAGCCTGCTTGAGTCACTGACTGCATGGCTCATTTTCCAGACAAAAATAAATAAATATAAATAAAAATTAAAAAATGGTCGGAAACACGCGATCGGTAGGTAGAGCTCACGTTGGACGTGTTCAGGGCGGTGAAAACTGCACCCAGCCTGGGGCCTGGGGCTACGTTGGTGCAGTGGGCTCCTGTGGGGTCCTGTGAGTTTGTCACTGTTGGCCCCTGGGGGTTATTGTGTGTGGTCACTGGTTGGACCCTCCCGGTTCTCCCCTATGGTCGGATCTGGGGGGTGGGTGAGTGGTTCGTCCTGTTCGGGTGGCCCTAGGGGCTCTGAGCTCGGGGTCCTTCTTGGGGTCTTGGGCTCTGGTCCCCCCTTTTGTCTGCCTTGGGTCCTGGGGGACGGATCTCTGATGCTTCACGTCACTATTGAATGTTCTATTAGAGAAGCCTTATTCATTTATGCATGCTTACAACCACACATTAATAGATGCAGGGATGCACATGCAGGTATCGTATGTAGATATGTAGATGGGTATATGACTGAATATGAATGTATATGTATATATATATATATATATATATATATATATATTTATAATAATCTACTGCAAAGTCATGAATATTATGTGTCTTTTATGCATATGTGTTTTGTTGCTGTGTTCTGTCATGTACTTTGCAGGATTGCAGACGGCGGTTGGGTGTTTGCCTTGTGCTCTTTTTGTGGATATTTGTTTTGTGGTCTTACTTTCTGTCTTTTCCTTTCTTTCTATAAAAAATTATCTTATTGGTGTAAAGAGGATGGCTGTGAGGTGAGAAGGGAGGCCATCTATAAAGGGGGAAAAAAAGAAGAAAAAAAAAAAACAACTGCGCCCAGCATCTTCCCATTGTTTTGTAACATCGTGGAATAACTGCGCATGCACCATTTATAACGAGAGTCTATGGATAAGATTTATGCGCCCCCAAAACAGGATATATGTCACCAATCAGAAAATGTTTTTTGAAACAAACAATATAACTCATCATTACTCATAAAATATTTATCCTACACAACTAAAAACATATATGCATAAATTTCGCAATATTTTTATTTTGTTATTTCATTTTTATTTAAAACATTTTAAGTCTTCAATGTAAAATGGTCCAGATGTTCCAGTGGGGCGGCGCTCTAGCGCCCCCTACTTGCCGGCCACCCCTGGAGTTGACATTGAGTAGTCGCTGTGACATCATAGGAACTCAAGATGCTATATCACATTCACAAAAAAAGTCATTTACTTTGTATTATTAACAAATAAAAAGAACAACAAAACATTGGGAGTGTATATTTATGCTCATACCATTTATCATACTGTAAATGAGTCACAGGAAAATCAAAACAATTATAAGGCTGCAGAAGTGAAAGAAACGTGCAGCACAAAAAAAGCAAAACTAAAAACAGAGGCGCAGGCGGTGGTGGAATCCACTAGTCGACTAGTTGATTCAACCAGTGTGTTTGTTATTTCACATACAGTATATTTAGAAAAACTAAGTGGTTTCTAGAACATCCTTGTGTTTGTGACATTCGTACATTATATCATCCATTAGGTATTTCAAGAGAATGTTTTGGTAACATGTCCCAATTACACCGTCATCTTTCTGTTTCTTTTAGTAATGACAGGCTAATAACAGATTTTCTTCAACAGAGGCTTAGCTGAAAAATCAAAGAAAAAAGGTGTTCCTGTTTTCTATTTTAGTCTAAATTACCTCAGATTAACACAGTTTGTATCTGAGCAAGTCAGAAAAACACACTTGTTATGAAACTCGTGTGATTCCTAACGTAGAACCTTAAGGATAGTTTTTTTTTTTGGTCATTTAATAACCCCCACAATGATTTCTCTTACAGTTTCCTCTACAGACCACTCTTAAGGTCTCAGAGGACTTTCTCACTAAAACAAAATCTTGAATTTCATTTGCTTGAAGTATTATAACTCGTGAAAAATACCCATCATTTATCACACTTTTTTTAAAAACTCCATTTCCTGCCAGTCAAAGAACAGATTATAGTGGGAAGTCAAAGAATTAATTCAATTTAGTTTCAATTCAGTTTATTTATATAGTGCCAAGTCACAACAGAAGTTGTCTCAGGGCACTGAACAAAACCATTCACATACATAAAAATCAAATTAGTAAAAGTTATCTGTTGCTCATAGTCAGAGTCAGAGAGATTTTTTTGTTCACATCTCATACATGTGGTGAACGAGATTATGTACACAGGGTCCCAGTTACATCCAACAATAAAATGTAAAAGGAAAACAGTAATTAGATCTAAGACATGAACTAAGAAAACATCAACTAAGTAATACACTAAGCACTAATAACATAAACGCATTACGTCAAACAGCAGCACAAACATGAGTCTGTGTGAGCAGATGAGCACGCATGAAAACAGCAACTTGAAACAGCAACATGATGTGATATTTCACAGTAATTATTCTGGTTAGAGATTCATGACTCAGCCTCAGGGTAGAAGTTGTTCCTCAGTCTAGTGGTTCTACACTTACAAGTAATGCTCCTTAACCTCCTTCCTGAACATCAAAGGAAGATTGTCTTGAATCTAAAAAAGCTAAGTCTGGTCCTCTGGACATTCAAAAAACAAAACAAAACAAAGCAATAAAAATTGTAGAAACGTTTTGTCTGAGGAAGTCTTTCGGACGAAAGACGAAACGTTTCTACAATTTTTTTTGCTTTGTTTTGTTTTGTTTTTTGAATGTCCAGAGGACCAGACTTAGCTTTTTTAGATTTTTCTACCTGGATTATTGAGCATGCATCAGGGTATTGTCTTGAATGCTCACATTGTTGCAGTCTCCCATCCTGAGCAAGCACAAAGGCAACAGTGGGAAGAAAAAAACACACCCTTTTAACAGGAAGAAACCTCCAGCAGGACCACGCTCAGGACAAGCGGCCATCTGCGTCAACCGGCTGTGTCATTAAAGCTGCACTATGTAACTTTGTAATGCAGTCTGTAACTTTTCTAACAATATATTTTTAACATATTTCTTCACTCTGTCACTATCTACTGACAGACTGATGTTAGACAAAGTAATCTCTGAAAAAAACTATAGTCCCCTTGCTTCTCTATCAGCATTTATAAAAACACTAAAAACACAGAGTGACCCGCCGTTAACCAGCCAATAAAAACAGAGTTTGTAACCAGCCAATAAAAACAGAGCTTGAATTTGAATCAGCCAATAAAAACAGAGCTTGAATTTGAATTTCAGCAGGGCCAGGGGGAGCAGAGCCATATATGGCTCTGAGGGGGAGGGATCAGAATGCTTTGCCTGTTGAAAATATTTTCTAAGTTCTGCACTCTACAGAAAGTTACACATAGCACCTTTAAAGGTATGGTCTGCGATTTTTTGAACACTCTGGACTTAGAAATATTTTCAGCGCAGAAAAGCATTCTGCTACCTCCCCTCAGAGCCATATATGGCTCAGAGGGGAGGTAGCAGAATGCCACAGTCCGTGCTCTGCTGAACTTGGGATCTGCTCCGCCCCCTGCTGCTGTCTGCTCAGAGCCGCTGCAATAATCTGTGTTTGTGTTAATAAAACATTCTAATAAAATAAAATAAAACCATGGAGCGCTAGTCCTACAACACAAAATCCAGCAGAAATCATCAGAGGTTCACGAAGCAACGTTTGGACATGATTTAATTCGCTCGTGATTTCATCATGTCTGTCAGCGCTGGTCTGGAATGTCTGGAATGTTCCGCCCCCAGTACATGTCCTGTCTCTGCGCTCCGAAGTTCTGTGTTTATATGATAATATAACTGTTTAAAAAATATAATAAAACCATGAATCACTCATCCAACAACACAAAAACCAGAAGAAATCAGCAGAGGTTCACGAAGCAACGTTGGACATGTTTTAATTCGCTCGTGAGTCGTGACAAATCCATTTCCTCATTCCTGTCAGTGAAGGATGAAGCGATCACTTGACTTTTGGCAAAAAAACTAAATAAAAGTCCAGCTCTGGGATAAAGAAGGGATATTTAATACATTTTGTGTCACATAAAAAACAGTCCTGCATCGCTTTGCAATCCTTTGAATGAGAACGAGCTGCGGCTGGGACAGGTGGGGGCGTGGGTTGGGGCGTGACAAACAACTCTGTTTTTATTGGCTGGTCAGTGTCCGGGTCACTCTTGTGTTTTCAGTGTTTTTATAAATGCTGATAGAGAAGCAAGGGGACTATAGTTTTTTTCAGAGATTACTTTGTCTAACATCAGTCTGTCAGTAGATAGTGACAGAGTGAAGAAATATGTTAAAAATATATTGTTTGAAAAGTTACAGACTACATTACAATGTTACATACCCCACCTTTAATAACTGTTACACCCAGTGATTTATAGGGTTTCTCTTACAAGAGGACAATTGTTCTCCTCCTTTGCTTGGTTACAGGTCTACTGTCACACCATGTTGCACACCTGGAATCACTTCCTCCTCATCAGTGGACTGCATAAAAGCTTCAGTGATCCAGTGTCATGCCCCTTTTTTCCTTGGGCATTTCCTCTTCCCCATTTTTGTGGTGTGGTTGACTCTGGATTTAACTCTGTGTACAAAGTATTTTAGGGGTGTTTACATGACACTTTTTTATTTTGGATGGCCATTTAACCAGATTACTTACATATGTACATGTAAACATAGCTTCTGAAAAGATCTTTCTGATCTTCTATGAACTTTACTCTTTAAGAACTTTTGCTTGGATGGGCACCGAAGAGCATTTGGTGGGGGCGAGAGAGGCAGACCTTCGGTTGGCCGGTGCAGACCAGAGGTGGTCGATTGAGTCCAAGTCTGGATGAAAAAAGTCCCTATGGATAGTAATAATAATAATAAACTTTATTTGTATAGCACCATCCTACAGTAACTTGCATTGACCAAGGTGCTTAACAGGATAGAAAAGATAAAAACTGGTACAATAAATCAGTGAAAATAAAAACAGCAGCAATAAAAGGAGGCAGTGTAAAGAGGACAGGACAAGACAGGAGTGATGTGTTCATATTTTCGTGTGTTGGTCAAAAAGCGGGCGGAAGAATTCTGTACAAGTTGTAAACGGGAGATACAAGATTGATTAATTCCAACGTATAAAGCATTACAATAATTTAGTCTGGAGCTCACAAAGTCATGAGTGGCTTTCTCCAGATCACTACGGCTAAGGAGTGCCTTTACTTTAGAGAGCAGACAGAGCTGAAAGAAGCTTGTTTTGACAACAGAACTGATCTGTTTATCAAGCTTTAAAGACCGTGTAAAGTGAATTTCAACATTTTCTTCAATAAACATTATAAATGTCATAATTGTAATCTTGTAAATGAGTAAAAAGTCTCAAAATTGTAGCTCAATTAATTTTGGAGTTATAGAGCAAACTGTGTATAAACATATTTCTGTTTCAGGATTTTTTAGGCGTGTTTTAAATGTGACCGCGTTTCGTCACGCGGTCCTCATTAGTATAGCCCCACCCCCTGCAGCTCCAGCCGTATAAATTCGCCTCGGTGGAGCCGTTCACTCGCGAATCGCAGATAGCATCAGATAGCAATAGCATAGATATTTTGTTCATTGTTAGCTAGCTAATCAATTATGCCTCGTTCGTGCATCTTCCCTGGATGTCGCAATGGTCAGGGCACCCGTACAAATCATAACATGTTTTTATACCGCGTGGTTTTATACCGAGTATCTGTAATGCCTGGATAGGTCAATGGATAAAGCGCTTGCCTTCCGTCCCAAACCCCACGGGTTCAAATCCCGCATGGTACAACTCTTTTTTTTTTTTTTTATTCATTCCAGATTAAAAACACACAAGAAAACTATTTACAAAAACAGCGTAACTCTTGGAAAAAGTAGCTGCTGTTACAGACAGAACTCGGATAAAAACAGAGCAGGTTTACTGGATCTCTGCTGCCTGCCTCTCCACACAGTCAGCTCAGGGCAGGGGCAGGACACGAGCGCAGCTGCGCTGAAACCACGCCCACGCACTGACACGCCCCCAGCGTTCCAGGGCAAGGCAAAATCATGTTTTTTCATGATTTTTGAGACTTAATTTTATAAGGTAAACAATGTTTTTAATCAGTCAGATTTAAATGGGTGATTAATAACACATTTATGCCATGTGACAAACTAAAAACACACATTTAATTTCACTTTACACGGTCTTTAAGTTGGAGTCAAGCTCCACTCCAAGATTTCTTACCACCTGGTTGAAGTGGGGGAGCAGAAAACTGAAACTGGGACTGGGAAGGATGTTGCTGGTGTCACTGGATGCACCAAATAAAATGCATTCAGTTTTATCAGTGTTTATGTGGAGAAAGTTTTGAGAGAGCCAGTGCTTAATGTCATTTAAGCAGTTGACAAAAGTGTTTGAACTGAGTGAGGGATTGAAAGTGACCGGCAGATAGATTTGTAGATCGTCTGCATACAGATGAAAAGACAGATTATGGCGTGCAGTGATTGGTCCTAATGGCAGCATGTAAAGAGAAAAGAGAACTGGCCCCAGAATGGATCCCTGTGGTATGCCAGAGGTCAGAGGGATTGATGAAGAGGAGGACAGATCACCTATCATGACAGAAAATGTTCTGTCTGTTAAGTACGATCTGAACCACTCAAGCACCTACAGAGACAAATGGGTGATTAGTACCTGATGGTCTACTACGGTGTCAAAAGCTGCTGAGAGGTCCAACATCACCAGCAGAACAGGTTTTTTTTGCATCCAGGGACAGAAGAAAGTCATTCTGTACTTGGAGCAGTGCTGATTCTGTGCTGTGACGGGATCTGGAGCCAGACTGAAAATTTTCAAACAGGTTGTTGTGCTCTAGAAAAATTGAAGTTGAATAAAAACAATCTTTTCTAGGACCTTTGGTAAAAATGAAAAATGGGAAATTGGCCTGAAATTAGAGAGAGCTGTAGGATCTAAGCCTGGTTTTTTGAGAAGAGGCCTGACCACAGCATGTTTAAAAGCAGATGGCAAATAACCTGAACTTACTGTAGACAGCTGTTAATGAACGTCAAAAGACAAGGACCAATGACATAGAAGGACTGTTTGAACATTTTAGAGCAGGGATGTCAAAGTCAAATACACAGAGTGCCAAAAAAACAAATTTGCTACAAGCCAAGGGCCGGACTGGTTCAATGTTTATTATAAGGGGATGATATAAGATATTTTTTCTTCTTTCTGCACTATTTTCATTCATTGTTTTCTTTTTGATTAATTTGTTTTATTTGGTCTCTTTTAAATTAATGAATTAATTAATTGAATTAAATATTATATAGCTTTGCATCTGCTAAGTTCTTGGCATAAATCAACACAGACATGTTCCTGCTTTTAGTATTTTACATTGTTTTATAATGTAGCTATTTATAACAATATATTATAAATAAACAATAATAAAAAACTCCACTAGATAATTACTAGAATAAATATTTCATAATAATGGTGTGAAGAGGATGACTGTAAGGGGAGAAGGGAGGCTATCATACAAAAAAATAAAAAACTTTTTTTTTTTTATCATCCAGGGGGGCATAAATAATGAGTGCGCGGGCCGGATGTGGCCAACGGGCTGGCACTTTGACATATGTGTTTTAGAGGGAATGATGTCCAGAGTACAGTTTGTTGGTTTTATCTGCTGAACCACCATGATGAGGTGAGGCAGTGAAACCACGTCGAACTGGTCAAAAACAGCAGAGGTTATTGCAGACACACATGATTGGACAGCGTTGGATGGGCTAACAATGTTCTGCTTGATAGAGTCAATTTTGTTGACAAAGTAACTCAAAAAATCGTCACAGGCAGACTGTGTGGCAGTTGTCAGAACGATGACATAAGGTTTGATGACAGACCGAATTGTACTAAACAGAACCCTCGGCCGGTTGCAGCTGGTGGAGATTAAATTGGAGAGGTACTGTGACTTGGCCTGCTTAACAGCATTTTGATATTCACAGAGACAGTCTCTCAGTATTCCCTGGGATATATAAGGCCTGTCCTTCCTCCATCTGTGCTCTGCTTTCCTGCAGCGTTGTCGAAGAGCCCAAGTTGTTTCATTGAGCCATGGAACTGGTTTGATCTTTGAAGAAGTCTGTTTGAGAGGAGCGATGGAGTCCAAGATCTTTGTGCAAGTGTAATGAAAGGATATGATTAATTCTTCTGGATGTAGAGATGAGTCCAAGCTGACAGCAGAGTATAAATCTGTGCTTTTAAAGGCAGCAGTGAACTGACCTGGAGTGGATGGGGTGATGGAGCGGCAGAGACATGCTGGGAGAACAGTCAATCTTTCTGATCTTCTATGAACTTTACTCTTTAAGAACTTTTGATTAGATGGGCACCGAAGAACATTTGGTGGGGGTGAGAGGGACAAGCCTTTGGTTGGCCGGTGCAGACCAGAGGTGGTCAATTGAGTCCAAGTCTGGATGAAAAAAGTCCCTATGGATGGGCTTTGGATGTAGCCATGGACTTATGGCGGTACCCATTCCCACAAATTTCAGAAGAAGGAAATGGGGCTTCTAGGTGGAGCCCTGTTGGCTTCTGGGAAATGTGGTCATTATGAGTGGGAAGACAGTGTCACCTTATTGAGATAAAACTACAAAATGGCAGCGCCTGTCTGAAATATTTCATTTTTTTGTTTTCTTTTTACTGTACAGTACTGTATTCAGTTCTGTCCCAATCATGTGACTAATATTAAAGTTAACACTCATGTGTCCTGGACATTATAATCCTGCAAAAACCTTCTGGTAAGATGGCACCCATGTACATGGCTTGCAATCCACCTCTCCTGATGGTGTTCGGATTTTTTGTATTTTGTTCGTTTTTCATCTGGGACATAAACACGCTACTGGTGTATGATCGACAACAGCTCCTGGATTTTCGGTTTTCTGCAGCTGATGTTGCTTATTTGGATCATTATGAGGGTACCTCTGGAACCCCACTTCTTCCCCCGCTGCTGGTGGACCTGTCTGTTTACCTCTGCTGCGCCCCTCACCTGCCTGCCTGGAGATATCGCTCCAGACGCCGGGGAAAACAAGCTGGCCGGCTGGTGAAGCTCAAAGCCCTGCGTGTTGCATCTTCCTCTCCAACTGATGGTCATGATTTCCATCGCCAGCTTTCCGCATGCCTGGACCAGGTAAACAACGGGAGTTGTCGGCCGGTGACGCTGACTGCTCGACCCCGAGGAGCTATTACTGAAAATCTACTGGCACACACTCATTCCACCGCTGCTGGGTCCACCTAGAATAATATCAAGATGTGTGTGGTCAATGCAAGATCTGTCACCAAAAAAACTTTCATCCTCAGGGATTACTTTCAAGAGCATGATTTGGATTTTTCTTCATCACTGAATCTTGGATGTCGCCAGGTGGGTCCAGCGCCTTGACGTAATTATTATCACCGAACTGTCTGTATTTTAAAGACCCGTGGCCATCAGGTCGTGGTGGTGGTGGATTATTAACAATATTCAAATCAACTTTTGACTATAAACAACTGCCCGTCCCTGTTTCTTGCTCCAGTTTTGAGCTGACTGTCTTTGAACTCTGCCATTCACCTTCGACTTTATGTGCACTCGTCTACCATCTACCTCGTTCTAAGGATTTCATCAATGAATTATCTGATTTCTTGGCTGAAATCACACCAAAATATGATTGTGCAGTCATTATTGGTGATTTTAATTTGCATGTGTGCTGTCATGAGAAGCCTTGGTTAAGGACTTTTTAGATTTATTGGACTCATTTAATTTAAATCAGAATGTAAATGGTCCCACCCAAGAGCGCGGACATACACTGGACCTTGTTTTAACTCGTGATGTGACTGTTACTAATCTTGAAATCGGTGACAACGTGTTTTAGACCACATGCCAGTCCGGTTTGAGTTCACCCTCCCCCATCTAACTCCTAAGCCGTGCATTCCTGCACGTTGTAGCCGGCCCATTAACTACTTCACTGCCACACTTTTCACAGATGTTTACAATTCTGAAATGATAATTCAGCCCCCGGTGTTTCTCTCCACCACTGAGGAGCTGACATCCCAATTCAACGTTGTCTGCTTAAAAGCTCTGGATCATGTTGCTCCTTTTAAATCTATCCATCCATCCATTTTGTCCGCTTATCCGGGGTCGGGTCGCGGGAGTAGCAGCCTAAGTAGGGAGGCCCAGACTTCCCTCTCCCCAGCCACTTGGAGCAGCTCCTCTGGGGGAATCCCAAGGCGTTCCCAGGCCAGCCGAGAAACATAGTCCCTCCAGCGTGTCCTGGGTCTTCCTCTGGGTCTCCTCCCGGTGGGACATGCCCGGAACACCTCACCAGGGAGGCGTCCAGGAGGCATCCTAACCAGATGCCCGAGCCACCTCAACTGGCTCCTCTCGATGTGGAGAAGCAGCGGCTCTACTCCGAGTCCCTCCCGGATGACTGAGCTTCTCACCCTATCTCTAAGGGAGAGTCCAGACACCCTGCGGAGAAAACTCATTTCAGCCGCTTGTATCCGAGATCTCGTTCTTTCGGTCACAACCCAAAGCTCATGACCATAGATGAGGGTAGGAACGTAGATCGATCGGTAAATTGAGAGCTTTGCCTTTCGACTCAGCTCTCTCTTCACCACGACAGACCGGTACAGCGCCCGCTTCACTGCGGATGCTGCACCTATCCGCCTATCGATCTCATGCTCCAGTTTTCCCTCATTCGTGAACAAGACCCCGAGATACTTAAACTCCTCCACTTGGGGCAGGACCTCCTCCCCGACCCGGAGAGGGCATGCTACCCTTTTCCGGCTCAAGACCATGGCCTCGGATTTGGAGGAACTGATCCTCATCCCGGCCGCATCACACTCGGCTGCAAACCGCTCCAGCGAAAGCTGTAGATCACGATCTGATGAAGCCAATAGGACCACATCATCTGCAAAAAACAGAGAAGCGATTCTAAGGCCACCAAAACGGATCCTCTCAACACCTTGGCTGCACAATTAAATCTAGAAAATCAAAACTCAGAGCAGAACCTTGGCTGAATCACATCACCATGGTCGTTAGGCAGCAGTGCAGGAGGGCGGAGCGCAAATGGAGAAAAGACAGGTTGCAGATCTCTTTTCAAATACTAAAAGAGAGTTGACGTCGTTATAAGAAAGCAGTAAAAACGGCAAAATCTCAATACTTCTCTGATATCATTGCCTCAAACTCTCACAATCCACGAGTCATGTTCTCCACCCTAAACTCTGTTCTCCACCTCACTGAACTATCACTTCTGGAAGCCTCAATTGAGCTGTGTGAGAACTTCCTACATTTCTTTTTGGAAAGAATTGCCACCACCAGGGCTCTCATTTCTCCTCCAACTCATGATCCATCCATCTCACCTCAATCTATTGTTGCATTTGACCATTTTGAACCAATCTCTTTCTTCTCTAGAGCAGGTCATGCGAGCTTGAAATCATCTGGTCCCCCCCTCTGCTACTAAAGGAGGTTTTTCTTACTCTATGTCCTTCCATTCTTACTATTGTGAATAAGTTTATCCACTGGCGTGGTACCAAAAACCTTTAAATATGCTGCTGTTCAACCTCTCCTGAAAAAAACAAACCTTGACCCCTCAGTCATATCCAACTTCAGACATGGGCAGCCGTGGCGTAGTGGTAATGGCAGTCGTCTCCCGATCGGAAAGTTGGCGGTTCGACTCCCGGGACCCGCACCATGTGTCGTTGTGTCCTTGGGCAAGACACTTAACCCTGAGTTGCTCCCGGTAGGACTGGAAAGCACCTTGCATGGTAGTCTGCCGCCACCGGTTTATGAATGTGTGTAGCATTCAATATATGTGTAGCACTTTGAGATTTTCAGTAATGAAAAGTGCGTTATAAATTGAATTAATTATTATTATTATTATTATTATTATGTCTCCAGACTCCCATTTGTTTCTAAACTTCTGGAATAAATAGTTGAGTCCCAGTTGAAGTACTTCCTGGAGTATCACGCTATCTTTGAGTTATTCCAGTCTGGCTTTAAATCTCTCCACAGCACTGAAACTGCCCTACTGAATATTTTTAATGACATATGCTTATCCACAGACACTGGTGATTCTGTGCTGCTTGTCCTATTGGACCTTACATCCGCTTTTGACACCACTGACCATGAGATCCTTGTTGCTAGGTTGGAGCAGTGGGTGGGTGTCACAGGGTCAGCTATCAATTGGTACAGATCCTACCTCGCTGACAGATTCTTTTGTGTTTCCATCTACCATTTTAGTTCTGCAGTGGTAGCACTTAAATGGGGGGTTCTGCAGGGGTCCGTCCTTGGTCCTCTCCTATTCTCATTATACCTGCTGCCATTTGGTGCTATTTTCCTGAAACACAACATACCTTTCCACTTCTACGCCGATGACTGTCAAATTTACTTCTGTTTTTTTTTTCAGGATCTACTTCTCTGCAGTTCCATTGGGTACAAGCAAGACCATAAAACGTGATGTCAGCTCACTGTCGGTTTCTGATTGATCAGGAGGAGGAGTCACTGGATCTTTCAGAAACTTTTCACACCTGTTGTGTTCAGAAACCACAGTGGTCGGTGTGTTTGTTGGACCTGCAATGTTGTGCACTGTTTGTGACATGTTGCTATGCCTTTAAGAGATGCTTTACGGCATGGGTAAACGTGAGGTTGGGGGGAGTTTTGGTGCAGTAAAGTTTGGTGCAATGAAGCGACATGGTGTGGTCATTGAGTCTCCGCAGACGTTACATTTTGGCAGACGAGGATGTCCGAACTTGCCTTACTACCATTGCCACCTTTCCTGCCTGTCCCTGGTGACCCAGCTGTCCCGTGGGACAAATGGCTGACGGCGTTCGAGGATTATTTGCTGGCTTTGGGACACACTGACCTGGCGGAAGCAAGGAAGTGCGCGTTCCTCCGCCATTGTCTGGACCAGGAGGGTCAAAGAATCTATGCCACGCTCACGTTAGCGGACAATAAATACGCCACAGCTACGGCCGCACTGAGAGCTCATTTCAGCTCTGGATTGAGCCGGTGGATACACCACTTTGACTTTTGTCATTGGACGCAACGGCCGGTTGAGTCTGTCCCCCATTATGTCTCAGCATTACTAGAACTGGCTAGACTCTGTGACTTTGTGGCGCTGGAAGATGAACTTCGATGCAGATCATCAAGTCGATCAGCTGATAGAAAAAACATTGTGTAACCAACTGAGGGAGAGACTTTTGCTAGAACCAGACTCCATGACGATGGCGGACGCTCTGGTTATTGGAAAGCAACTAGAAACAGCACTAACAGAGGCGCGAAAATTCTGCCGCGTGGCGCACGAACAGGTGACATCATCAACACCGGCCGTCCATCACACAGAGGCTGTGGAGGGGGCTGACGGGCCGAGTGGCAGCTTGGATGTACAGAGAGTGGACAGGGGACCCAGTAGGAGTGGGGCCAAGAGCTGTGGTAACCGTGGCTCCTTTAACCATGCAACTAGAGACCAGTCATGTCCTGCCCAGGGAAAACTTTGTCATAAATGCAATTAACTGAATCATTTTGCACGTTGCTACCGCTCCTCTTCAGCTCGCCAGGATACTTTGGTGGTTCCCATTAATACTGTACAGACTCTGCAGCCATCATTCAAGCTTTGCACATGTTGTGTGGGCGCAGCTCACGTCCCGCTCCTCATGGACACAGGGGCCAAAGTGTCAATTTTGAATAAAAGCACACATGACCGGTTTTTCAGCCGTACACCCCTGGAAGCAGCCACTAGACCCCTATTGGGCTATGGTCACTCTCCCATCGACACTCTAGGTGTGGTCCGTCTCCCTGTCCAGTATAATCAGCAAATTACGCCTGACGTCAAGTTCTATATCACTCGGAAAGGAGCTAACATTATGGGCCTAGACTTGTTCCTCACCCTGGGCTTTGCTGTGAGTGATGCTAAGGGCCAGCATGTCCTGCAAGTCACCACCTCCTGGCCCGACCGCTATCCACAATTGTTCAGCGGACTGGGCCGCATGACAGAGTTTGTCCATCAGCCTACGATGGACCGGTCGGTCCGTCCTGTTATCCAGCCTCTTCGGCGCATTCCCCTGGCTCTCCATGATGCTGTAGAGGCCGAGCTGTGTCACCTGGTGGAGGAGGACGTCATAGAGCCTGTCAATGCCTCACCGTGGGTATCAAATCTGGTGATAGCCAAGAAAAAGGAGGGTGGACTACGACTCTGTGTGGACCTCACTGATGTGAACAAAGCCATTGTACCTGACAAGTATCCTTTACCCACAGCTGAGGAACTCACCAGCCATTTTCACGGCCCCACAGTCTTTAGCAAGATGGACCTACGGCATGGCTACCTGCAGGTTCCGTTAGCACCAGAAAGTATGGATCTCACAGCGTTTGTCACAAATGTGGGAGTTTTCAGATTTAAACGCATGGCGTTTGGTCTTTCATCTGCCCCGAGTTGTTTCCAAAAGATAATGACACTGATATCGGCTGGTATCCAAGGTGTCTCCATCTACTTGGATTAAGTGGTTGTGCATGCACCATCTACTTCACTGCATGATGCTCGCCTAAAGCAGGTCTTTCAGTGTTTTCAACAACATGGGGTCACGCTGAACCCTCGGAAGTGCATGTTTGGGGCTGACGATGTTGAGTTTCTGGGTTTCAGGCTTTCGAAAGACGGCATTGCCCCAATTTTGTCCCACACTGAAGCTATCCTGTCCATGCCAGACCTGCAATCACCATCCCAGCTGTCTTCCTTCCTGGGAATGGCGGCCTACTACCTCAGATTCATGCCACATTACTCTGACTCGACGGCCCCTCTGCGCCGGTTGCTCCGGAAGGACATCACATGGGACTGGACACCAGCATGCCACGATGCTGTGCAGATCATCAAACAACAGCTCACGTCCCCACCCACGCTAACTCATTTCAGCTTGACCGCTTCCACCTTGGTCACTTGTGATGCTTCTGGGATGGCGCTAGGCGCTGTGCTTTCCCAGATTCATGACGGGATGGAATGCCTTGTCGCTTTTGCTTCGCGCTAGCTTACTCCAGCAGAGCAGAAATATTCTTTGGGGGAGAGGGATGCCCTAGCCTGCCTGTGGGCATGTGAACGCTAGCATGTATATCTCTATGGCAGACCGTTCACCATCCGTACAGACCACCAGGCGCTAACAGCACTGTTGGCGACCCAAAGCTCTGGGCACAGGCCCAAGTGTCTCCTGTGGTGGGCTGATAGGCTAAATCAGTACAATTTCAGCCTGGAGTTCATACCTGGGTGGGCCAACACAGTGGCCAATCTCCTGTCAAGAGCTATGTCAGTGACAAAGGAGGCGGGCGGAGCAACATCAGACACAGAGAACGATGAAGATTGGGTTCAAGTCCTGCATGGACCCCTCAGTTCAATAGTTACCCTGACAGAGCTGTAGCATGCCTCAACTTCAGATGATACACTCACAGTGCTCCGTACCTATGTGTAGGATGGCTGGCCTGCCAAAGTGGATGACAGGGTGCTTCCCTACTACCATTTCCGCAACAAACTCTTCTGCTAGGGGGCGGTGTGCCTAGCTCATGGCCACCGGGTAGTCATTCCAGAAATCCTCAGGGCCAGAGTACTGTATATGGCGCATGAGGGGTACCTGGGGGTGGTCAAGGTGAAGTAGCGCTACCGTGATACAGTGTGGTAGCCCTGTATAGACTCTGATGTTGAGGAGCTGGTGCGTAACTACGCTTGCTGCCTTTTGAGTGGGAAAACTGGCCAGCCTGCCACAGCCCCTCTCACCCAGACCCCTTGGCCACCTTCACCTTGGGAACATATTCAGGTCGACTACCATTTCCGCAACAAACTCTTCTGCTGGGGGGCGGTGTGCCTAGCTCATGGCCACCGGGTAGTCATTCCAGAAATCCTCAGGGCCAGAGTACTGTATATGGTGCATGAGGGGTACCTAGGGGTGGTCAAGGTGAAGCAGCACTACCGTGATACAGTGTGGTAGCCCTGTATAGACTCTGATGTTGAGGAGCTGGTGCATAACTGCGCTTGCTGCCTTTTGAGTGGGAAAACTGGCCAGCCTGCCACAGCCCCTCTCACCCAGACCCCTTGGCCACCTTCACCTTGGGAACATATTCAGGTCGACATCTGTGGGAAACTTCATGGGACACCTGCTCACGCCTGCTACCTGCTGGTTGTTCATGATCTTCACTCGAATTGGCCTGAGGTTTGCCAACTGAGCTCCATCACTGCACACACCATCATAGACTGCCTGGACAACCTGTTTGGACGCTGGGGCCTTCGCAGTGTTGTTACAATGGATAATGGGACCCAGTTCACCTCAGCAGAGTTCACAGAGTACCTCATGTAACCCACATCTAGTCTATGACATTTATTTTGGCGGGTCCACTTCCTGTGTTGCCCCAACTCTCTAACTTTTTTTAAGCCATCCCAGTTCACTTCCTCTTTCTCCACTGTGGCTGTAGGTGTGCTCCACTGGGCGTCTCCCAAACAAATTGCTGCACTCTTCAGATCAGCAAATTGCAACTCAAAATACATGGTGAGCTTGATATCTTATAGCAATATTGTTCATGTTTAAGACAACCATGTGATTGCTCATTGAAATGTTGTTTTACCAGAGTTACTGGTGGCTCTAATTCAAACTCTTGTGGGATTCTGCCATTAATCACCACCAGGCTGTGCATTGAGGTTAAGTACTCCTCACTCAGTTGAAGAGGTAAAACAATTGTTTTTTATATATTTATATAAAATGGAAGCTGAATTGTGGACACAGGTCTGGTATATGCACTCAGTTGTTGGTTGCATTACTTATGTTTTGTGTGTGTTTTAAGACTTTTTATATTGAAACTAAAATGACAATGAAGTTGGAATGCCTGTAAAATCAATTGAAAAGAATGTAGCTACACTTTTGTTTGAACTTAATATTGCGCAATATCTTACTTTTCTTTTTTTTCTCGGCTTGATTATTTTAGAAGACTTGATGTTAAATAATCATTTTTTTGATAAATGATTATTGAAAGTGCACTTTAAATTGATTGACTGGAAATATGATCACTTTAAATTGATTGACTGGAAATATGATTCTGAATTATATTATTTCTAGTTAACTATACTTAAACCATGGTTGATTGACAATTACTTACAGTAAATGTTGATTTTGAATGATTATATATATCAAGATGTTTATTTTCTTTATATATCTGTACATGCTATATGACAGTTGGTTATTTTAATTGGAATGAAATTCTTAATGTGTATTTCTGACCTATAGGTCGGGTTTTTTTCTTTGGACCAGAATCTCCAACATGGATTTACAGATGGCGAGCTAGAACTATGGACTTG
Source organism: Garcialebias charrua (assembly GCA_038048925.1). Lineage (NCBI taxonomy): Eukaryota > Metazoa > Chordata > Actinopteri > Cyprinodontiformes > Rivulidae > Garcialebias > Garcialebias charrua. Next base: position 5 of record JBBPBX010017062.1, on the reverse strand, counting down.
ATAAT
>JBBPBX010017061.1:14857-47298 GCA_038048925.1 Garcialebias charrua | reverse complement strand
ATGGTCTCAAACAGGTTTCCATCAGGACTGTTTGTAGAGTTTGGTCCAGAGCCGTATAAAGAGAGAGTTGCAACACTCCCATAGACTTCCATAGACAAGAATGGAATGCGGAAGTTACATGGGTCATGCAGCGACAAATAGTTCCAAACAGCAGCGGTTCCAGCATTGAACGTAGTTAATTCTCCGTGTTTCTGAAGTGTTTTGATGAAATAACTTTTTTTTTTTTCCCCTCCCTGGGCTGCCACCTTACCGTGGTGGAGGGGTTTGAGTGTCCCAATGATCCTAGGAGCTATGCTGTCAGGGGCTTTATGCCCCTAGTAGGGTCACCCAAGGCAGACAGGTCCTAGGTGAGGGACGAGACAAAGCGCAGCCCACAAGACCCCTTATGATGAGTAATATAAATGGAAACAATGTTCCCTCGCCCGGACGCGGGTCACCGGGGCCCCACTCTGGAGCCAGGCCCGGAGGAGGGGCACGTTGGCGAGCGCCTGGTGGCCGGGCTTTCACCCATGGAGCTCGGCCGGGCACAGCCCGAAGAGGAGACGTGGGTCCCCCTTCCCATAGGCTCACCACCTGTGGGAGGGGCCAAAGGGGTCGGGTGCATTGTGGAATGGGTGGTGGCCGAGGGCGGGGACCCTGGCGGTCTGATCCTCGGCTACAGAAGCTGGCCATTGGGACATGGAATGTCACCTCTCTGGTGGGGAAGGAGCCTGAGCTAGTGTGTGAGGTTGAGAGGTTCCGGCTAGAAATAGTCGGACTCACCTCAACGCATGGCTCTGGCTCTGGAACCAGTTTCCTTGAGAGGGGTTGGACACTCTTCCACTCTGGAGTTGCCCCTGGTGAGAGGCGCCGAGCAGGAGTGGGCATACTTGTTGCCCCCCATCTCGGTGCCTGTACGTTGGGGTTCACCCCGGTGAACGAGAGGGTAGCCTCCCTTCGCCTACGTGTGGGGGGACGGGCTCTGACTGTTGTTTGTGCCTATGCGCCGAACGGCAGCGCAGATTACCCACCCTTTTTGGAGTCCTTGGAGGGGGTATTGGAGGGTGCGCCTCCTGGGGACTCCCTTGTTCTGCTGGGGGACTTCAACGCTCACGTGGGCAATGACAGTGAGACCTGGAGGGGTGTGGTTGGGAGGAACGGCCCCCCTGATCTGAACCCGAGTGGTGTTCTGTTGTTGGACTTCTGTGCTCGTCATGGATTGTCCATAACGAACACCATGTTCAGGCATAAGGGTGTCCATATGTGCTCTTGGCACCAGGACACCCTAGGTCGTAGTTCAATGATCGACTTTGTTGTCGTCTCATCTGATCTGCGGCCGCATGTCCTGGACACTCGGGTGAAGAGAGGGGCGGAGCTGTCAACTGACCACTACCTGGTGGTGAGTTGGCTCCGATGGTGGGGGAGGATGCCGGTCAGACCTGGCAGACCCAAACGTATTGTGAGGGTCTGCTGGGAACGTCTGGCAGAGTCTCCCGTAAGACGGAGCTTTAACTCCCACCTCCGGGAGAGCTTTGAACACGTTCCGAGGGAGGCGGGGGACATTGAGCCCGAGTGGGCCATGTTTCGCGCCTCTATTGTCGAGGCAGCTTATCGGAGTTGTGGCCGCAAGGTTGTTGGTGCCTGTCGTGGTGGCAACCCTCGAACCCGGTGGTGGACACCGGCGGTGAGGGATGCTGTCAAGCTGAAGAAGGAGTCCTATTGGGCCTTTTTGGCCTGTGGGACCCCGGAAGCAGCAGATAGGTACCGGCAGTCCAAGCGGCATGCGGCTCGGGTGGTTGCTGAGGCAAAAACTCGGGCGTGGGAGGAGTTCGGAGAGGCCATGGAGAATGACTTCCGTACGGCTTCGAGGCGATTCTGGTCCACCATCCGGCGTCTCAGGGGGGGAAAGCGGTACGCGACCAACACCATTTATGGTGGGGATGGCGTGCTGTTGACCTCAACTCGGGATGTTGTGAGTCGGTGGGCGGAATACTTCGAAGACCTCCTCAATCCTACTGGCACGTCTTCCACTGAGGAAGCGGAGCCTGGGGACTTTGGATCGGGCTCTCCAATCTCTGGTGCGGAGGTCGCCGAGGTGGTTAAAAAGCTCCGCGGTGGCAAGGCTCCGGGGGTGGATGAGATTCGTCCTGAGTTCCTTAGGGCTCTGGATGTTGTGGGGTTGTGTTGGCTTACGCGACTCTGCAATATCGCGTGGACATCGGGGGCAGTTCCCTTGGATTGGCAGACTGGGGTGGTGGTTCCCCTATTCAAAAAGGGGGACCGTAGGGTGTGTTCCAACTATAGAGGGATCACACTCTTAAGCCTCCCTGGTAAGGTCTATTCAGGGGTTCTGGAGAGGAGGGTCCGTCGGATAGTCGAACCTCGGATTCAGGAGGAGCAGTGTGGTTTTCGTCCTGGTCGTGGAACACTAGACCAGCTCTACACCCTCAACAGGGTCCTGGAGGGTGCGTGGGAGTTTGCCCAACCAGTTTACATGTGCTTTGTAGACTTGGAAAAGGCATTCGACCGCGTCCCTCGGGGGGTTCTGTGGCGGGTACTCCGGGAGTATGGGGTACCAGGCCCATTGATATGGGCTGTTAGGTCCCTGTACGACCGGTGTCAGAGCTTGGTCCGCATTGCCGGCAGTAAGTCAGGCTCGTTTCCGGTGAGAGTTGGACTCCGCCAAGGTTGCCCTTTGTCACCGATTCTGTTTATAACTTTTATGGACAGAATTTCTAGGCGCAGCCAAGGTGTTGAGAGGATCCGTTTTGGTGGCCTTAGAATCGCTTCTCTGTTTTTTGCAGATGATGTGGTCCTATTGGCTTCATCAGCTCGTGATCTACAGCTTTCACTGGAGCGGTTTGCAGCTGAATGCGATGCGGCCGGGATGAGGATCAGTTCCTCCAAATCCGAGGCCATGGTCTTGAGCCGGAAAAGGGTAGCGTGCCCTCTCCGGGTCGGGGAGGAGGTCCTGCCCCAAGTGGAGGAGTTTAAGTATCTCGGGATCTTGTTCACGAATGAGGGAAAACTGGAGCGTGAGATCGATAGGCGGATAGGTGCAGCGTCCGCAGTGAAGCGGGCGCTGTACCGGTCTGTCGTGGTGAAGAGAGAGCTGAGTCAAAAGGCAAAGCTCTCAATTTACCGATCGATCTACGTTCCCACCCTCATCTATGGTCATGAGCTTTGGGTTATGACCGAAAGAACAAGATCTCGGATACAAGCGGCTGAAATGAGTTTTCTCCGCAGGGTGGCTGGACTCTCCCTTAGAGATAGGGTGAGAAGCTCAGTCATCCGGGAGGGACTCGGAGTAGAGCCGCTGCTTCTCCACATCGAGAGGAGCCAGTTGAGGTGGCTCGGGCATCTGGTTAGGATGCCTCCTGGACGCCTCCCTGGTGAGGTGTTCCGGGCATGTCCCACCGGGAGGAGACCCAGAGGAAGACCCAGGATACGCTGGAGGGACTATGTTTCTCGGCTGGCCTGGGAACGCCTTGGGATTCCCCCAGAGGAGCTGCTCCAAGTGGCTGGGGAGAGGGAAGTCTGGGCCTCCCTACTTAGGCTGCTACCCCCGCGACCCGACCCCGGATAAGCGGAAGAAAATGGATGGATGGATGGATGAACTTTTTTTTTTTTTTTGCCATTGTGAAGCGTTAGCTGACTGTTCTGTACCACAATGTGTCAACATTAATATTTCATGTCACCAGTTTTAGTTAATTAAGCATGATAACTTGCTAGATGTATTTTAACTGCAGCTACCTCTGCCATCATGACTGGTTTAATTCAGCATTTTTAAATATCAATTACAGCTTAAATTTTGAAAGTTGATATTTTTTTTTTAATGGTAATTCTAGTTACTTAAAGCTCAACTAAAAAAATATTTAGCCATTTTTCTGCGAGATTGACATGGTTAATTTAGTTCAAGTTATAGATCCTTTGTCAAAAACTTCAGCATAAATTGTGACATTACCATTGAAGAAAAGTGTGATCATGGAGATGTGTAAATTTTTATGTTTTCCAGGTAAACCACAGGAGAATGACTTCAGTGAACTGCTAAATGTTGCATTCAAAGTACAGGTGGTCCCCGATTTACGAGGACATAGACTTACGAGGTTCCGAATTTACGAGGTAATCATATTTAATGAAAATATGATTTTTTTGTGTGTTTAAATGCTCTTAATTTCATGTGTACAGCACTTTGTTGCAACTGTGGTTGTTTTGAAGGCTTTATAAATAATAATAATTATAAAAATTATAATTTGTAATCATATTGGTGCCGCTTCCAGCAGTTTCCGGAAATGCCGCAGGGTCCGCCATTTTACGTTTAGTTCCAGTCTCGGCACTCGACAGCCGGCTTTGGAGGACTGTTTCTCCCACAAGAGTATGCCTCATACGGATAAATTAGCTGGAGACGTTCGGTGAACTCTGTGGATGTCTCAGGCCTGGAGCTGCAGCCAGAGATGCTCACAAGTCATTTTTTGCAAGTCCAAGTCAAGTCTCAAGTCTCTGATCTCAAGTCCAGGTCAAGTCCAAGTCAAGTCTCAAGTCATTGATCTCAAGTCCAAGTCAAGTCTCAAGTCTCTGATCTCAAGTCCAAGTCAAGTCCAAGTCAAGTCCCTAATATTTGAGTGACACCGTGAATGAATGTATGCTATTCATTCGCAAACAATGGACATTAAATGTCTCTCCTTTTAAAAATATCCAGGTTAACATTAGATTAACACACTGACGCTAAGCTTGTTTGTAGCAGCTGCTAACAACCTTTTAGGCAGTGACTGACTACACGTTACAGCTTATTTTTATCTGAATGTAGAGGCCAAAACATTACATTAAATGTCTCTCCTCAATTCAATTCAGTTCAGTTTATTTATACTGTATAGCTCCAAGTCACAAGTTGTCTCAGGGCACTGAACAGAAACAATCAAATATAAAAATAATAAGTTAACAGAAACTTTAATATAAAAATAATAAGTTAACAGAAACTTTAATATAAAAATAATGGCCCAAAAACCCCTATGATGAGTACAATTAATGGACTAAGTTTTCCCTCGCCCGGACGCGGGTCACCGGGGCCCCACTCTGGAGCCAGGCCCGGAGGTGGGGCACGCTGGCGAGCGCCTGGTGGCCGGGCTTTTACCCATGGAGCTCGGCCGGGCACAGCCCGAAGAGGAGACGTGGGTCCCCCTTCCCATGGGCTCACCACCTGTGGGAGGGGCCAAAGGGGTCGGGTGCAATGTGAGATGGGTGGCGGCCGAGGGCGGGGACCCTGGCGGTCTGATCCTCGGCTACAGAAGCTGGCCATTGGGACATGGAATGTCACCTCTCTGGTGGGGAAGGAGCCTGAGCTAGTGTGTGAGGTTGAGAGGTTCCGACTAGAAATAGTCGGACTCACCTCAACGCATGGCTCTGGCTCTGGAACCAGTTTCCTTGAGAGGGGTTGGACACTCTTCCACTCTGGAGTTGCCCCTGGTGAGAGGCGCCGAGCAGGAGTGGGCATACTGGTTGCCCCCCATCTTGGTGCCTGTACGTTGGGGTTCACCCCGGTGAACGAGAGGGTAGCCTCCCTTCGCCTACGTGTGGGGGGACGGGCTCTGACTGTTGTTTGTGCCTATGCACCAAACGGCAGCTCAGACTACCCACCCTTTTTGGAGTCCTTGGAGGGGGTATTGGAGAGTGCGCCTCCTGGGGACTCCCTTGTTCTACTGGGGGACTTCAACGCTCACGTGGGCAATGACAGTGAGACCTGGAGGGGTGTGGTTGGGAGGAACGGCCCCCCTGATCTGAACCAGAGTGGTGTTCTGTTATTGGACTTCTGTGCTCGTCATGGATTGTCCATAACGAACACCATGTTTAAGCATAAGGGTGTCCATATGTGCTCTTGGCACCAGGACACCCTAGGTCGCAGTTCGATGATCGACTTTGTTGTCGTCTCATCTGATCTGCGGCCGCATGTCTTGGACACTCGGGTGAGGAGAGGGGCGGAGCTGTCTACTGACCACTACCTGGTGGTGAGTTGCTCCGATGGTGGGGGAGGATGCCGGTCAGACCTGGCAGACCCAAACGTATCGTGAGGGTCTGCTGGGAACGTCTGGCAGAGTCTCCCGTAAGACGGAGCTTTAACTCCCACCTCCGGGAGAGCTTTGAACACGTTCCGAGGGAGGCGGGGGACATGGAGTCCGAGTGGGCCGTGTTCCGCGCCTCTATTGTCGAGGCAGCTTATCGGAGCTGTGGCCGCAAGGTTGTTGGTGCCTGTCGAGGTGGCAACCCTCGAACCCGGTGGTGGACACCGGCAGTGAGGGATGCTGTCAGGCTGAAGAAGGAGTCCTATTGGGCCTTTTTGGCTTGTGGGACCCCGGAAGCAGCTGATAGGTACCGGCAGTCCAAGCGGCATGCGGCTCGGGTGGTTGCTGAGGCAAAAACTCGGGCGTGGGAGGAGTTCGGAGAGGCCATGGAGAATGACTTCCGTACGGCTTCGAGGCGATTCTGGTCCACCATCCGGCGTCTCAGGGGGGGAAAGAGGTACGAGACCAACACCATTTATGGTGGAGGTGGCGTGCTGCTGACCTCAACTCGGGATGTTGTGAGTCGGTGGGCGGAATACTTCGAAGACCTCCTCAATCCTACTGGCACGTCTTCCACTGAGGAAGCAGAGCCTGGGGACTTTGGGTCGGGTTCTCCGATCTCTGGTGCTGAGGTCGCCGAGGTGGTTAAAAAGCTCCGCGGTGGCAAGGCTCCGGGGGTGGATGAGATTCGCCCGGAGTTCCTTAGGGCTCTGGATGTTGTAGGGTTGTGTTGGCTTACGCGACTCTGCAATATCGCGTGGACATCGGGGGCAGTTCCCTTGGATTGGCAGACTGGGGTGGTGGTTCCCCTATTTAAAAAGGGGGACCGTAGGGTGTGTTCCAACTATAGGGGGATCACACTCTTAAGCCTCCCTGGTAAGGTCTATTCAGGGGTTCTGGAGAGGAGGGTCCGTCGGATAGTCGAACCTCGGATTCAGGAGGAGCAGTGTGGTTTTCGTCCTGGTCGTGGAACACTGGACCAGCTCTACACCCTCAGCAGGGTCCTGGAGGGTGCGTGGGAGTTTGCCCAACCAGTTTACATGTGTTTTGTGGACTTGGAGAAGGCATTCGACCGCGTCCCTCGGGGGGTTCTGTGGGGGGTACTCCGGGAGTATGGGGTACCAGGCCCTTTGATAAGGGCTGTTAGGTCCCTGTACGACCGGTGTCAGAGCTTGGTCCGCATTGCCGGCAGTAAGTCAGGCTCGTTTCCGGTGAGAGTTGGACTCCGCCAAGGTTGCCCTTTGTCACCGATTCTGTTCATAACTTTTATGGACAGAATTTCTAGGCGCAGCCAAGGTGTTGAGAGGATCCGTTTTGGTGACCTTAGAATCGCTTCTCTGTTTTTTGCAGATGATGTGGTCCTACTGGCTTCATCAGTTCGTGATTTACAACTTTCACTGGAGCGGTTTGCAGCCGAGTGTGATGCGGCCGGGATGAGGATCAGTTCCTCCAAATCCGAGGCCATGGTCTTGAGCCGGAAAAGGGTAGCATGCCCTCTCCGGGTCGGGGAGGAGGTCCTGCCCCAAGTGGAGGAGTTTAAGTATCTCGGGATCTTGTTCACGAATGAGGGAAAACTGGAGCGTGAGATCGATAGGCGGATAGGTGCAGCGTCCGCAGTGAAGCGGGCGCTGTACCGGTCTGTCGTGGTGAAGAGAGAGCTGAGTCAAAAGGCAAAGCTCTCAATTTACCGATCGATCTACGTTCCCACCCTCATCTATGGTCATGAGCTTTGGGTTATGACCGAAAGAACAAGATCTCGGATACAAGCGGCTGAAATGAGTTTTCTCCGCAGGGTGGCTGGACTCTCCCTTAGAGATAGGGTGAGAAGCTCAGTCATCCGGGAGGGACTCGGAGTAGAGCCGCTGCTTCTCCACATCGAGAGGAGCCAGTTGAGGTGGCTCGGGCATCTGGTTAGGATGCCTCCTGGACGCCTCCCTGGTGAGGTGTTCCGGGCATGTCCCACCGGGAGGAGACCCAGAGGAAGACCCAGGACGCGCTGGAGGGACTATGTTTCTCGGCTGGCCTGGGAACGCCTTGGGATTCCCCCAGAGGAGCTGCTCCAAGTGGCTGGGGAGAGGGAAGTCTGGGCCTCCCTACTTAGGCTGCTACCCCCGCGACCCGACCCCGGATAAGCGGAAGAAGATGGATGGATGGATAATGGAACACTATTTTCTGAGGAGACTGCTTTGAGTTTAACTCCATGTTATAAAAAAGCTACAGTAGTTAGCCAGAGTTATTTCAGGATGAAATAATTTGAACTTCTGTTTGAATTTAATGCTATGAACTTTTTCCTTTTTGTTACATTTACCGGTACTATGAATTTCTCACAGGGCAGAGAGCCAACATGGAGGACTCACAAACATATACAGTATTATTATTATTATACAGTACAAATAATATTGTCCAGTGTCTGATGCTGCAGTCATGTTACTGAGCTCCCACTGATGGGCTAACCTGGTTCCACCACAGCAGCAGGATCTTCAGACAGAACAGCTGGTGGGATGTCCTGGTATCTGCAGCCCTCTCTCCATTTGTTTCTTCATGGACATGGAGCTGTGAAATTATGTTGTGCCCTTTCCTCAGCAAAACGCTCCTCCAGTGGAGACTTTCTGGACAGACTGCAGGGAGGTTCCTAAACAAACAACAGGTTTATCAGTATTATCAGTAAAAAGAGATTATTAAATCATTTTTAAGACTGAGAATGTATACAATTATTAGCTCTGTTGTTATTGCCTAACTAACCTATTCAATAATTCTTCAAACTGTGACATTCACTCATAATGGAATGAAAGAGAACATAAACAGAAATTATATAATACTGAAAACTAGAGACATTAAAACATTTTAAAAGACACAGAGAACTTTAAATGAATTAAGAATGTTAATAAGTGTTGGATTTGAGTGCAATGTAAGTGCAATCCATGGTTGAATTGAATCCACATCTGAAAAGGGATGCAACCTTTTCACAACATATGCTGTAACTGTTTTGTGGCACTCGGTTACACTGACGTATTTACCTTGGACAGTCACTGGTGAACACTGTGAAGCCATTTCAGGTCGTTTGTCTAAGAAAAAAAAACGAGCTAACGTTAGCATCGTGTTTGTATTTGAGCTGACTTACCGCTTTAAGCGGAGTATAACTTATTAGCTGCCTTAATGTTGGTATGAGACTAGTTTATAGTTTATTTATTTACCTGATGGAGCCGAAGAGGTAGCGATTAGCGAAAAGTTCGGCGGAGCGTTTTGCAGACGGACCACTCTGTACTTCCGGTCGGATACGAAGCGAAAATAATCCGGTGGAGTGCGTCAAAGACGGGACACTATTTTACTTCTCCACCCTCCTTTGCATGATAGAAAATTATTGCAAGTGCTGCACTGACCTGACTGGTCATTTTATTAAATTAGTACGCTATCGATAGCAGATGCACACTTCCGGTGGATTCTTCTTCGTTGGTTTTCGGTGGCGGCTACTTCCAGTCGGCTAACTAGCATCGAACATAGGAATCGCAAATTAATATTTTGAACGATTTCGGGAAAACCGGACAGTTAGTCCCGGTTCCGAACAATTCTCGATGCTCACGAGTCTCAAATGGCGAGTCCGAGTCGAGTTGGAAGTCTTTTGAATGCAAGTCCGAGTCGAGTTGGAAGTCTTTTGAATGCAAGTCCGAGTCGAGTCTGAAGTCTCTGTTTTTGCGACTTAAGTGCGACTCGAGTCCGAGTCCCAAACTCGAGTCCCTATCTCTGGCAGCAGCTGCCGATCGCTCCGCCGATTGCTGCCACCACGCCGCGCTGGACGACAACACCAGCTCATGGGCTGGGCTAACACACAGCTAATGGCGGAGCTAACGCGGGTGGGGACACCAAGCTGACAGGCCACGGAGAGGCCATCTGCGGCCGGGAGCTCGCCTCAATGTCCGCCTTGCAGCCTAACCCCGGCTTTACACATCCTGCGTTACGCTTCCGCTCCGCTCCGGTCCGACCTCCGCAGCAAATACGCACCCATTATAATCAATGAGAGAAAGTACACTGGCTCCACACGGCGGCGGTGAGCTACGGCGAGCGGACGGCACTCCGTCAAAATTAGAATTTTTTCTATTTCTGCCGGACGATGAAGCTGTGCCGGAGTCAACTTTTGAAGATTACATCGCACCAACAGGAAAAGGAACGAGCACAACATCCGTATTTACAAAATAAAATCACCACGGGCGGACTAATCCTAGCTCTATACGGATTTATTTGTATAAAAATGCTGTCAAACTATCATTTATGACTATTCTATGAATAAACTATTATATTTATGACTATGACTACGCCTACAAGCGCAATACAAGAAATAAATAAATAAAAAGTATTTTATTCTGAAATGTAAACATCACTTCCTGTTGCTCAAACCATGTAGCTCATTTACGAGAGAAGATCGAGGCAGCAGGCTTTACTGTTGTTCTCCTTCTTCCACCGAATGAATTGTTTTGTTCTGACTTCATTATTTATCACTTTATTTATCGCGCTATCTCATAATTCCCGCGCATGCGTCTCGGAGCGGCGCATCCAGGCGGACCGCAGCGGAGGCAGTGGGAATTGGACTGGCTGAGCTGCGACCTGCGGACCGGAGCGGGGCGGAGCCGCGTGCTGTGTAAAGCCGGGGTAAGCTGTCAGGGGACACCGAGCTAACAGAGAAGCAAACATGCTAAAACGCGGAGAAACAGCGAGCGCCGACAGCCTTTAGGATGGGCTAACTTTTGGATGCGCTCGTTAGCATTAACGAGCGCAGCTAATGCAGATCTAACAACAGCTAACGCGGAGCTAACAACAGTTAACGCAGACAGCTTGTTTGGATGGACAAACACCACAGAGAAACGGCTTTCACTAAGTTATTAAACACTTTTTCTGGCTCCAAATGTATGGCGTTAACATACTAACAGTCCTTCCTGTAAACAGTTTGGACCTAGAGCTGCACGAAGCTGCGGAGGTCGGATATGCAAGAGCTAACATGCAAACAAACGAGACAAGCTGCAGCTCAAAGTAAGAAATTATTTTTTAATTTTTTATGTATTTGTTTTTTTATAATTAGGATAGGCAAAGTGCTTGGTAACTTGGTAACTGTTCATTACCGTACATGTACGTGTATCAGTGGCGGCTTGTGCGGTATATACAGGTAGTCCCCGACTTACGAGATTTCGTCTTACGAGATAGTCGTAAGTCGGGGACAACCTGTATCACAAATGTAACAAGATCTCCTTTTCTGTCTTCCCAAAACAATAATAGCTTAATCAAGATGTTTGAATAAAATTACTTTAACACCATAACCTTTACAAAGTTGCTATTTACTACATGACTGTTCATTTGCATTTGTTTTATATTATTAGTTTAGCATGTGGTAATCATGGGTCAAGTTGGGATGAGACTCTCTTTCAAGACAGAACAAGAAATAAGAATTATGACCAAGAATACTTTGTAAAAAGTATATCAGCATCAATAAACTGTAGAACATTAACAAAAAAAAAAGACATTAAACTATCACAGGTACATTGACATGGAGCTGATAAGTTATTATTCATGTCATTTGCCTTCAATTGATCTTTTGTAAAAATATGGCAGAATTTATTTTCCATTGCTAACATTTTTTTCACAGGACTGAGTGAATTTTCTTGTCTGTGAAGTTCTTCTATCCTACTTGTGTGCTTTTTTGTGTTCTAATTGTTCCCTCAGATTTTTCATCTGTTCCCTGATTGCATTGCCTGCTGATCCATCCTCCTGACCCTGTTGATCCTGTCTCATCAGTTCCTGGCATGTCCCTGTCCTCTGAGGCTACATTTTCATCTTAATAATAATAATAATAATAATAATAATAATAATAATAATGAATTCAATTTATAACGCGCTTTTCATTAGTGAAAATCTCAAAGCGCTACACACATTGAATGCTACACACATTCATACACCGGTAGCGGCAGACTACCATGCAAGGTGCTTTCCAGTCCTACCGGGAGCAACTCGGGGTTAAGTGTCTTGCCCAAGGACACAACAACACATGGTGTGGGGAACCGGGATTCGAACCGCCAACATTCCGATCGGGGGACGACTGCCATTACCACTACGCCACGGCCGCCCCTTATCTCACTCACCTCATGTTTCTTTCTTCCTCAATCTCTGAAATTACAATGGCACTGTCAGCATGAAGATTATTGTTCAATAAAAATATGACATTAACACAGTTCGTACCAAAGTTTACTTAGAACAATATGTGTGATCACTGGTCAGTGGAAGTTCTGCTGGACTTCTCATTTGATTCTGGGTGATTAACACAAATTGTTGGAATTGCCTTCAGTCTCACATGGCCTGACTGTGTCTTTGTAAACTGTCCTCTCTCAAAATGTGCCTGTAGAGTGATATCAGTTTATTTTTTTGCACATTTGTTTGACAGTTAAACATTTTGAGCCCTGATTGAAAATGTTTGTGTGCAGATTAAACTTACATCACTCAGTTTTGTGTTGTTGTGATGATGGTAAGTGTCACAATCGAGTGTTGGTTGAGACCAAATTGCAAGCGAGACTCCAAGAGTGTAGCAAAAAGTCTTTTAGTTGACAAAAAGTCAATAACAAACAAAGGATGCTGGCAGGGCAGCAGAATTACTCACAACTCGAGGAAATGTACAAGAAGCCAGGAAACTAGAGAACTAGGAGCCGACCATGAAGGTGCAGGCATGACACTTAATGCTCAACTGCCTGAGATGCAGGAGAGCTCAGAATATAAAGGTGAGTCACAATTAAACTAAATACAAAGCATCTGGAGAATCACAACTAAGATCATAGAAGAGAACTGGTGCACTAATTAAACTAGACACTTAGTACCTGTGGAGTAATTAACTAAGTACACAGATCAGGAGTGCAAAACATGATACCTGAGGAATAAATAACTTGAAAGCACAGAGCAGAGCGGATGAAGATCAGGACACTAATTAAACCAAAACAAACACATAGTACTTTAAACTATGTTAAAAGAACTGAGCTGGTAAAGAGCAGGTGCAGAGTACTACAGTTTCTCACCCCCCCCAACAGCTCCTGACATTCTAAGGCCCTGTTTACACGGACACTGTGTGGGGGAAACGCAACTTTTGGGTATGTTAATTAGGTTGAAAGTTTTGCGTTGACATGGGCGAATTCTGTGGATACGACTCTCTCCCCCCCACCCCCCGTACTCATGAATTTACTGTAGTTACCATGCTGGGCCTGTAGATGGCGCTGTGATCTTTGGAACCTTCACTACTGCGCATGCGCCACTGCTGCTTGAGGTAAACAAAGCACACGAGGCAGCCTGTTTTCCTCTCTGGCTAAAAGTTCAGCTACTACAAGTTGTTGTCAACAAGTTAACAAGTTAAAGCTGGAATTTGGATAAGAGTCAACAGATCTGACACCAAGTGGACCGCTTCATCTGCACACCAGTTGCTGACTGGACCGGAACCGAATCAACATGTCTGACTTTAGTCCGTGAGAATCAGCTGATTTACAGCAGCGCTACAAGGTAAACCATGTTCTTAATAATGTGTCCTGGTGTTTAGTTCGATCACAGAACAACCAACTGAGGTTTTATTTTTATTTTTTTCCTGCGAGGTCGAAGCTGTTCCACGAAGCGAACCGGTTCGGATCTGGGTCCAGTTTCCACCAGGATGAAAACAACAGAGTCCAGTTCATTAAAGTTCGGTTAACGTGTTTTTAAAAGTGTTCAATTTAATTCTCAGTGTTTGTGACATGAGTTTGTGGTGTTGAATAAATAAATAAATTAAAAATCAACCTGGTGTCTTCATTTTCAACATGCAGCATGTTAGGCATGACGTAACGAGTCCAGATAGCTTCATTTAGCTCAGATAAATGTAAATATCTCCCACGCTAACATAAATACTGTTTATTATTGTTAAACTGTTAATATATAGCACATTTAGTATGTTATAGTGCAGCGTGACACGTGAAATGTCCGACTGCCTCGTTAACAGACAACTGGATCCAGGCAGCTGCTCTCTTCCAACACAGATGCAGGTAAGGTGTAGAATAATTAAATATGAGAATCAAAATATATTCCATCAGCTATAGTTCAGAAAGTGGTGCGTGTGTCCACTGTCCAGTCCACCGCCATTGTTAAAATGCCGGCTGTCTGCGCGTGCGTGCTGCGTGCATGTGTTCAAACAAAAGCTCCACGGGAGATGTTTACATTATCAACGGGGGGTCTGCGAAAAACTTCCACCTTGAGAGCAGGATCAGAAAAGTATCGGTGTCATCGAGGGGGGCCAGCAGCGTCGTGTAGGCGATAAGCAAAGTCGCAAAGAGAAAGTAGCGGTTACACTCAAAATACGCGCCGTGTAAACTGGCCCTAAAACACCTTACCTCAACTCGGGTGGGTGGTGGGGAAAAAAACGGAGGGTCGAAGGGCATCACAACAAACAACCAAGGAGCAACCTTGAATACATACATAGCAAGAGTTCAGGTGGACGTCCCTGAGACCAACCATACCACAGGTCCAGTTCAGGCGGAAGTCCCGAGGACCATCCATAGCTAGACCAGAGTTCCGAGAAGGACGGACTGGGACCAGTGATGGTGGGATTGGCAGTTGCTGGGACGGACAGGACGTTGGCAGTTGCAAGGATAGATGGGACGTCGACAGCTGTGGGAACAGATGGGAGTTCTGCTACTTCCGAGCTAGACCAAAGTTCTGTTGCTACAAGGACAGGTTCATCAGCAACGGGGACAGAGGCAGGTTCATCTGCAAAGAGGTCTGTAGCCGACGAGACCAGGTGAGCTGGATCTGAGCTGGGAGTCTCTGGGGCAAAGTTGCCTGACTGATGTAGAGATAGGGCTTGAGAACCACGTCAACCTCTTTTCGACGGCGGAGAGGAGCAGGGCAGGCAGGGTTAGGGTTAGGTCCAGGAAATTTAGAATAAAGTACTTTGTAGATGCCATGACATGTATTCTGGTGTATTTTAACAGATTTTTAAACATCTACATTTACCTACATTAGTAAACACTTGATTCAATAACTATTTTAAAGCTCATGGTACAACAAGAAGTTGCGCTAAGCTAGTAACACACAATGCAGATGTGCTAGCTAAGATGCTACATATGCAGCACTCCACTTTACATTAAAGTAATAAATGCTTTGTACAAAATCAATTTGGTGTTAACTGATTATAACAAACAAAGACTAAACTTATGCAACAAGAAGTTGTAACATACAAAGTATATCTACATATAAAACACACAAAACAAAGCACAACTAGCTTTAAGCATTAACCTTTAATTTAACCATTAATGAAATTATGACAAAAAATGGTGGATTTCCTTGCAGACTTTGTCAGCATCTATCTTTCGATCTATCTACAGTCAAACATGTGGTACTTCCAGTTTATCACTGTTGTATTCAGCTGATCATGAGGTCTGCCCCAAGGCTTTATCCCTTTTATATTTTTCCAAATTTGTTTTGTTTTTGAAATGTAGTAAACTGTATTCTACCCTCTAAATGCTCAGGATAATGCTGTCTGGATTACATGTTCTCCACTAACAACGTTTAACCATTTTTTCTGATGATTGTTCACAAACTCCCTCTGACCGCAAAGTGTTTGAAATGCATAACCTTGACAATGCTGTTGGAGGGAAAGGAGGTGGAGCTCCTGCAGGTAAGGGTCGTTGCACTTTGGGACAAATTAAGATTGCTGATTGGTCAGTTGCTGACAAGCCTGCTGGATTGATTGACAGGTGGCATAGAGGTTCCCTTATCAGTCAGTCACTCGGTGCAACACTATTGCTATGGGAAATTGCATCCCCGCGCAATTACCTGAAGGAATACATTCACGCCTTTATGGCAGGGGGCGTCAGCATCACCCCAGAGACCCTGCCCTCTGGGTACTTAAGACGTGGACGCCCATCCTACGTCCTCTTATTGCCCTTCACCTCGCTTAAACCTGAACTTTTCTTCTCTTGGTGGGACTTCTCTGTTGTTCATCGCTCGACCAGAGGTGAGCTCGCTCCCTACGCAGAGCGTACAGATAATTTTTCCTGCATACTGCTGGGCTAGCGAAAGCTAGTCCGGCACTTTTTTCCTTAACCCCAAATTTTTCTTCTCTTCTCTCCGCAGACTGCTTCGCTCGACGGCACTAACTGTGTCACATCGCTACCCTGCTAAGTCATAGCAAGCTAGCCAGCGAAAGCGACGTGACAGAGGAGACGTCTCGAAAGAGAATTTTGGAAAGACTTGCTTGTCTTCTCTCGGACATGGCTCCAGAGAAAGGAAAGCGAAAGCCGAGACTTCCGAAAAAAGCTAGTAGGACGGCGAGCCCGACCTCGCGCACCTGTCCCAACGGATGCGGTTTTTACCTCTCGGCAACGGACACCCACGAAGCCTGTCCTGTCTGCCTGGGAATGCTACACGCGAAAATGACGCTGGACGCGCCCGACTCATGCCCGCACTGTTGCCAGATTCTGGAGGCGGTGCAGAGGCACCGAGTGGACTTTGTGGCCAAAGCCATGGGCGCAACCGTGACGCCAACAGACCTAGACCTCACTGAGACTCTCACTCCCACGCCAGAACTCGAGAGCATGGTTTTGGAGGACAGCACCCGAGTCGAATGGGACGTCAGCCCAGATGTGGCGGCTCCCATCGGGGACTCGACAGCCGACTTTGACACTTGAGGCATGATGAACGCGGATGAGATCTCGCTAACAGCCTCAGGTGAAATTTCTGGTGACGAAGCTGACAATGAGTGCGACAGGGAGGAAGGGGACCTCTCTCACACCCCGGCGCCTGTACTCCCGGAGACTGACACTTCGATCCCTGCTCTGTTCGATTTGTGCCAGAGAGCGGCGGACACACTGCAGATCCCATGGCCCGAACCTCCACCTCATCAAAAAGTCACGAGGTTGGCAGGAAATTATTTCTACGCAAAACAGCAATCTACAACGAGGCACAGGATGCCCATCTTCCCGTATTTCTTCACAGAGCTGACTCGCACCTGGCCTGAGCCCAGGTCTCCTATGCTACTCCCGCTCTTACAGTTCCTTGACGTGGCTGGGATGGAAGCAGCAGGAATAGCCAACGGGCCACAAATGGAGGACACATTGGCATCTCATTTGGACCCCAGGTCTTCTGGAACAAAACCGACTCTGCCTGTCGAACCTCAGCTACTCAGCTCGAGAAATGCAACAGGGCTCAGGGCCTCACAGCGCGCGCGATGAACGCATCCGCGATGATGCAAGCGTACCTGGCTGAAAAACTGCAGGAGCTCCAGGTGACGACAGAAAAGCAGGCTGCCACCTAAGTGCTGGAGGAAGCCCGCAGGGTGACAGACTTTGTGCTCCGAATGATGGGGACAGCAGCCATCGCGCAGGGTAGAGGCATGGCCGAGGTGGTCATTGCACAACGCCATCTGTGGATGACCCTAACAGACCTCCCGGAGGGACAACGGATTCATTTTCTGCACCACTCGATAGAACCGAAGGGACTGTTTGGAAAAGCTCTGGACCGGATTCAGACAAGGCTTGAACAGAGGCGCAAACAGGCTGAAGCCCTCCGGGAAGGCATGCCTAGGGAACAGGCCCGTGTAGCCTCGGCATGTTCAACCACTCGTAATCCGGCACACAAGGGGGAGCACCAGCAAAGACTCCCGCCAGGCCCGCCACAAGCCAGTCATTCCTGGAGTAGGAACAGGTTTGTTCCCTGCCAGGCGGTCCAACAAAGGACCTCCTCAGCAAGTCGGGACACAAGACAGAAGTGTGCCTGATGAAGCAGGCCCTTTTCTTAACTTTACATGCTCGTCCGCCCAAGTGGTATGGGACCTGAACCTTACATGTCCAGACTTTATTTGTAAAAACGTACAAAAAGCTGGTGACTTTGTCATACGCACAAAACATGGTTGTTCTGCTGTGAGTGACATAACATCAGAGATGTTGTTGCACAAAAACACAAATAAAACTCAAAGAACGGTTTCACCCTGTTTCTTGACTCAAAAAAAAAAAACACACAGCAACATCAACAACACGGCTCCCCCCCGATACCGATCGCTATAAAGGGAGGAGGGCGGTCCCCCCCCTCCCTCGCGGCTCATGGGGTATTAGCTCAGACAATAAACCCCAGCAGGTGGCCTTGAGGCTGTCTGCAGCAGACATACCTAGAGGCATCTGCAAACAGGTACACCGGCACCCACGGGGCCAGGTGATGGGGGTCACGTCTTTTAACCCCCACCCTGTCTGAACCCACAGGGCTGACAATACACAAATTCATCAAGTCTGCAGCACGTCTGCACGCCAGGAGGGCGTGCCGAGAGAACTTGGTAACCATGGCAACTTTATGTTATGGTCACCAGTCGTTTTTCAATGGATGTCAGCAATGAGTAATGGGGACCACAGCAAAGGCCCATAGAGCCAGGCCAGACTCACATTCTGACGAAGGAAACAACAATGACACTGCTGTTTTTATGAACAAACGCTACAAAGCAGGGAATGCACCGGGGTGGGACCAGGATCCCCTTCATCCCCAAAAGGGTCTGGACTTAATGCCATCAGACAGGCTTATAGGTGATCAGCAGAAAAAGGTTTTTAGTGCAGCTTTACACCCTTGCGCTGAAACTAACTTTCCATCTTACACGGACAGCAGACCATGCACAAACAGTGCATCTGCAGCATGTGACAGTGCTCGTTGTACCGAGTCAGCTCTGCCTTTGAATGACATCCCCTCACCAGGAGTAACACAACCCTCTGGGGTTTTGCCAAGTCCCAGAGTAATGGTAGGGCAGGAGGCTTATGAACCAGACCTGGTCAAGGAACGGACTGGAGTCAGGAGGTCTGCTCGCATACAAAACAGGCACCCCCTCCGCCCCGTGTCTCTCCCTAAGAGGAGAAAAAGCAACCATTCTGGCTCACGTTTATCCAACAGGGATGGTGCGTTTCTCCTGTCCCCCATCACTCCCGGTCCGGGTGGCGTGGGGGCACATTTACAGGAAGGCCCCCTCCCTAATATAACTGGCCCCCAAGGGGTAACGGGGCCCAGGGTCCTTGGAGGTAGGCTTACTCCAGGAACATGGGCATCTGCCCCTCTGCAGGGACCTGCTGCATCACCAACAAGAACAGCCTCTCCATTCATGCCTAGGACTGTGGCAACCTACAGCTTGGCTGCTGAAAGGGACAAACTGATGGCCTCAGGCCTCCCCAGCAATGTGATAAATACCATACAAGGGGCAAGAGCTGTTTTGACACAGACTCTCTATGCTCGTAAATGGTGTGTTTTTGAAGCTTGGTGCATGGAAAGGAATATTGTTCCTTATTCCTGTGACCTGGTCCAGCTTCTTACCTTTCTACAGGACTTGCTAGAGAAAGGCTGCTCCTTTTCTACAATTAAGGTGTTTCTGTCAGCCATCTGTGCATGCCATGAGGGCTGGGGGGGCAAGACGCCCAGCGCACACCCTCTCATGATAAGGTTCATGAAAGGCGTACTGAGGAAGAGACCACCCAGCAGGACTTTGACCCCTGAGTGGGATCTTCAATTGATCCTTAGTGTTCTCTGTGAGCCCCCATTTGAACCCTTAAGCGATACTAAGATAGATGTGTTATCTTATAAGACTGCTTTACTCCTGGCTCTGTGCTCGGCGAAACATGTGGGTGACCTCATGCTCTGTCTGTGCACCCAATGTGTACAAAGTTTGCCCCTGACGGGTCAAAGGTCACCCTAAGGCCTAACCCTGCATACGTCCCAAAGGTCTTGATTTTGAATCCCAAAAGTTTGGACTTTGAGCTCTCTTCTTTTCCTCCTGCTCCTGTCCTCACTCAGGAACAAAGGAAACTGCGGGCACTCTGCCCTGTTTGGACCTTAAAGCTGGGGTATGCGATTTCTTGAACACTCTGGGACAGAAATATTTTCAGCGCAGAAAAGCATTCTGCTACCTCCCCCTCAGAGCTATATATGGCTCAGAGGGGGAGCCACAGTCCATGCTTCTGCTGAATTTTTGTTCTGCTCCGCCCCCTGCTGTGTGTCTGCTCGGAGCGCTTCAATATTCTGTGATTATATGTTATAAAAACCTTTTAAAAATATAATAAAACCATAGAGCACTTGTCCAACAACACAAAACCCAGCAGAAATCATCAGAGCTTCACGAAGCAACGTTGGACATGATTCAATTCGCTCGTGACTTCCTCTTTCTGTCAGTGCAGGTTTGGAATGCTCCGCCTCCACTACATGTCCTGTCTGCGCTGCAAAGTTCTGTGATTATATGTTAATAAAACCTTTTAAAAATATTATAAAACCATGGAGCACTTGTCCAACAACACAAAAACCAGCAGAAATCAGCAGAGGTTCACGAAGCAACGTTGGACATGATTTAATTCGCTCGTGATTTCCTCTTTCTGTCAGCGCAGGTTTGGAATGTCTGGAATGCTCCGCCCCCACTCCATGTCCTGTCTCTGCGCTGCGAAGTTCTGTGTTTATATGATAATATAACTGTTTAAAAAATATAATAAAACCATGAATCACTCGTCCAACAACACAAAAAGACCCTGTAATCAGCAGAGCATCACCAGCCAATTTGGACATGATTTAATTCGCTCGTGAGTCGTGACAAATCCATTTCCTCATTCCTGTGAGTGGAGGATGAAGCGATCACTTGACTTTTGGCAAAAAAACTAAATAAAAGTCCAGCTCTGGGATTCTACAGGTGTGCAATGGAGAGTGTCCTGTGCTCCAGCATCAACGTGTGGCATGGAGGCTGCACAGTTGAAGAGAGGAAAGCTCTGCAGAGAGTGGTGAAGGCTGCACAGAAGTCTGTTGGAGTCAGTCTCCCCACCATCACAGACATTTACACCTCCAGATGCAGGAAAAGAGCCACCTGCATCATGAAAGACCTCACTCATCCAGCACACTCACTCTTTGCCCCACTCCCCTCAGGACGGAGGTTGAGGAGCATCAAGTGTAGAACCACTAGACTGAGGAACAGCTTCTACCCTGAGGCTGTTAGACTCATGAATAAATAAAAATAAAATAAATAAACACTGCAAAATATCACATCATACTGATGCTGATCTGTTTTCTTGTTGCTGTGTTCATCTGTGACCATCTGCTCATACAAACTCATGTTCGTGCTGCTGTTTATTCCCACTATATTAAGCTTAGTGTATTACTAGTTGATGTTTTTCTTAGTTAGTTCTAGATGTTATTACTGTTTTTCTCTTGCATTTGTTGTTGGATGTAACTGGGACCCCGTGTACATAATCTCGTTTTCATCACATGTACCACATGCGGTGCAAATGACAATAAAGACTCTCTGACTCTCTGACTCTGAAGAAGGGATATTTAATACATTTGTGTCACATAAAAAACAGTCCTGCATCGCTTTGCAATCCTTTGAATGAGAACGAGCCGCGGCGCTGAGGCTGTGACAGGCGGGGGCGTGGGTTGGGGCGTGACAAACAACTCTGTTTTTATTGGCTGGTCAGTGTCCGGGTCACTCTGTGTTTTCAGTGTTTTTATAAATGCTGATAGAGAAGCAAGGGGACTATAGTTTTTTTCAGAGATTACTTTGTCTAACATCAGTCTGTCAGTAGATTGTGACAGAGTGAAGAAATATGTTAAAAATATATTGTTAGAAAAGTTAGACTACATTACAATGTTACATACCCCACCTTTAAGTGCTTACATTGAGAAAAAAGCTGATTGGAGGAAAACAAACCAGCTGTTCGTGTGTCTTGTAGCACCTGCTACTGGCAGGGCACTGTCAAAGCAATGCCTCTCACACTGGGTTACTGAGGCCATTAAGAGAGCGTACAGTAGCAAGGGTCAACAGGTGCCCTCTGGGGTACGTGCCCATTCTACCCGAGGCTTGGCCACCTCGTGGTCACTGTTCAAAGACGTGCCAGTTGCAGACATCTGTGCAGCTGCGAACTGGAGCTCAACAAACACGTTTGCAAAACATTAAAGTTTGGACGTTTCTGCGTGTGACGCCACTCAGGCGTCTCTAACACACAGTAGAGAGCGGCCGAGAGATGCCTAATGTATAAAGGCAGATGTTCACACAAGCATGCATTTTACTGAGCATTTCAAGGGTGTGAATGAATTATGTTCCCATAGCAATAGTGTTGCACTGAGTGACTGACTGATAAGGGAACTGAAAGTTATGCACCATAACTCATGTTCCCTGAAGGAAAGGAATGAGGTGCAACACAGTTGGCCCTTTTCAATGCTGAAAGCTCGGTGAAGTACATTTTGGAGGACGTAGGATGGGCGTCCGCGTCTTAAGTACCCAGAGGGAGGGGTCTCTGGGGTGACGCTGACGCCCCTTGCCGTAAAGGCGTGAATGTATTCCTTCAGGTAATCGCGCGGGGGTGCAATTTCCCATAGCAATAGTGTTGCACCTCGTTCCCTTCCTTCAGGGAACATGAGTTATGGTGTATAACTTTCAGATTTGAATCATGCAAAATAAAAATAAATAAAAATCACAGATTTTAATTCAGGCAGCACGGTGGTGAAACTGGTAGAGCTGCTGCCTCTCAGCAAGCAGGTCCCTGGTTCAAGTCACGGTCCGGGTCCTTTCAGGGTGGAGTTTGCATGTTCTCTCCGTGCATGGGTGGTTTATCTCCGGGTACTCTGGTTTCCTCCCACAGATCAAAAATATGCATGTTAGGCTGATTGGTAACTCTAAATTGTCCCTAGGTGAGAGTGAGAGTGTGAATGGATGTTTGTCTCGTTTGTCTCCATGTGGCCCTGTGCTGGACCAGCATGTACCCTGCCCGTCGCACAGTGATTGCTGGACATGGGCACCGGCAACATCCGTGACCCAAAAAGGGAAGGATCTCCAGATCACTATGGCTAATAACGGGTTCCCACCAAACGCGTCAAAACGCTCCCAACGCACCGTGTTTGCTGCTTGTCAACAGATGTCTGTTCACACCGAACACGTCTGCAGACGCGCAGTGGGAGCAGCGTCTGGCTCCCTTCCCGGTCAGATTTGTTTTGTTTTCTGTACACTGGGCAGATAAAATCAGCTGTACGTGAGCCTCGTTACTACTTGAGTGGGTTTTCTACAAGCCGAACTGCAGCTCCGAAGGTCTTTGTTGAGATTAAAATGTTTTTTTTTTTATGTTTGGGGTGATCGTGCGCTCGAGCGGACAGCGACAACTGTAAAAATGCCAAGTTTCTTACCGGAGGCTGGTTTCTTCATGGAGGCTCGTTGGGGTAAGTTTAAAAAGTCCAAAAACAGTCCAGTCCTTGTTGCATCATCACATAGCAGAGGCTCTCCCGATTGGTTGCTGCGACGCGGCGAGCAGCCAAAGTTCAAATGAATGAACTTTGGCTGCTCGACGCCTCGTCTGCTTTGGACGCGCGTGCGTGGGAAAGTACTGCCGCTCGCTGCCGCGCTGCTTGAACTGCTCAAGATGCACCGCGCCTGTCCGCGCCGCCCCTGTCCGTGCCTCCACATAGACTTTGCATGTAAAGTGGCTGCTTCGGCGCGTTTGGTGGGAACCCGGTATAAGGAGTGACTTTAGAAAGCAGACGGAGCTGAAAGAAGCTGGATTACACAACAGAACTGATCTGTTTATCTAACTTTAAGTTACAGTCAAGCCCCACTCCTAGATTTTTGATCACCTGGTTGGAGTGGGGGAGCAGAAAACTTAGACTAGGAAAGATGTTGCATGAATTACTGGAAGCACCAATTAAAATCCATTCCGTTTTATCATTATTTAGGTGGAGAAAATTCTGAAACAGCCAGCGCTTAATGTTGTTTAAGCAGCTGGCAATAGAGTTTAAATTGAGTGAGGAACTGGGAGTGACTGGCAGATAGATTTGAAGATCATCTGCATACAAATGAAAAGAGAGATTATGGTGTGCAATGATGGGTCCTAATGGTAGCATAGAAAATGAGAAGAGAACAAGCCTCAGAATGGATCTCTGCGGTATGCCAGAGGTCAGAGAGATTGAAGAAGAGGACAGATCAATCACCTATCATAATAAAGTTATGTCTGTTAAATAGGACTTAAACCACTCGAGCACAGCTCCCTGAAAGTCAAGCTGCTGAGCCAAACGAGTGATTAGGACCTTACAGTATCAAAAGTTGCTGAGAGGTCCAACATCACCTGCAGAACATGTTTTTTGGCATCAAGGGACAAAAGAATATCATTATGTACTTTGAGTAATGCAGATTCAGTGCTATGGCGGGGTCTGAAGGCAGACTGAAATATTTCATTCAAACTTGTGTTCTAAAAAATACTGCAACTGAATGAAAACAATATTTTCCAGAACTTTGGATAAAAATGATAAGTGGGAAATTGCCTGAAACTAGAAAAAACTGTAGGATCTAAACCCGTTTTATAAGAAGTGGCCTGACCACAACATGCTTGAAAACAGACAAGACATAACCTGAGCTTAGACAGCTATTTATAAATGTCAAAAGACAAGGACCAATGATATCAAAGGCCTGCTTGAACATCTTAGAGGGAATGATTTCCAGAGTACAGTTTGTAGGTTTAATCTGCTGAACCAATTTAACAAGGTGAGGTAGTGAGACCAGGTCGAACTAATCAAAGACAGTAGAGGTTATTGAAAGAGCACATTATTGAACATCATTATATGTAATGACAATGTTCTGCTTGTTAGAGTCTATTTTGTTAACAAAGTGATCAAGAAAAGCATCACAGGTAGAATGTGTATCAGTTTTCAGAACATTGATAGAGGGATTAATAACAGACTGAATGGTGCTATACAACTAGTAGAAATTAAATTGGAAAGATATTGTGATTTGGCCTGCTTAACAGCATTTTGATATTCGCAAAGAGAGTCTCTCAGTATGCCCTGGGACACATGAAGCCTGTCTTTCTTCCATCTGCGTTCTGCTTTCCTACAGCGTTGTCTAAAGGTCCGAGTGGTACAATTAAGCCAGGGATCTGGTTAGATTTTTGTAGACGTCTGTCAGATGAGTGATGGAGTCCAAGATCTTCGTGGAAATGTACCAAAATGAGGTGATAAATTCTTCTGGATGTAGATATGAGTCCAGACTTTCAGCAGTGTATAAGCCAGTGCTTCTAAATGCAGCAACAAACTGACCTGGAGTGGAGGGAGTGATGAAGTGGCAGAGACTTGCTGGAAGCATGGTCTTTACTGGGGGAGGAGAGAAAATTTCAAATACAATGGGAAAGTGGTCTGAAATACAAGTGTCCAAAATCTCTAAAACTGATACATGAAGGCCATGAGAGATGATGAAGGCCATGAGAGATGATTAAGTCCAATGTATGTCCATGATTGTGTGTAGACCCTGGCACAGATTGTGATAGGTTAAAAGAATCCAGAAACTTTGAAACTCATTAGTAAGTTGGTTACAGGGACAGCCAACATGAACATTAAAGTCACTACATAAAAGCAAACTGTCAAATTTTGGCAACAGTTCAGATAACAGTTCTGAGTGGAGGCTCTTTTGCACGTAGTCCCTCTTCCAGGTCTTCACAGGTAGAAACTGGAAGTTGATGCCAGGATTAACAGGACCACGGCACCGATGATGATAAACCAGGGAATGATGAAGGCTTAAGACACCAAATTCCGAAGGTAAGCCTTGCAGTAGAAGATGATCAACTGCACTATGAGAGCAGAGGTAGAATTTGAATTTGACAAGGAACCCCGCTCTCTTTCCATATATTCTGCTGCATTTGTTGCCTAGCCACATCCATGTAGTGCGGCTCAAACTGGAGGGAAAGATGGATGCACAGAGAAGTGCGCGCCATGCGCGAACATATAACCGGGCAGGATGGCATGATAGCAAGGCAGCGACACACAAAACTCCACAAGTGTGTCGCGGTCATACCCGTAGCATGGGTGTGCAGTGTAGGCATAAAAAAGAGGTAAAAACAAGAACAAAAAGAACCAAAATAAATAAATAACCCTTGCGAGCGCGAGTCTACGAGGCCAGGTGTACAACCTGTATGTATCTGCTCTACTGTGACACACAACCTCAGAAAAAGAAAGGAGAGGTGGGGCAGGTGTCCAGCTTTCCCCATCGCAGCAGTGCAGCATCAGTGAGACCTGACTGTGTCCGGGCAATATTAGCATGTTTTTTTATAATCAAGCATGACTTGAACGGAGCTTTTAGTCCAGTCCTTCAGCGACCATTGACCTGGCCAGGCCAGTAGGAAATGTCCCGGTGCTCCCGACAGTCAGTCAACCACTGATGCCAGGGCAATTCCAGTAAACGGCTCAGGGGGCCACATTTACTGAAAGTCAGCAGCTCAGGGGTCGGACATCCAGCAATTAAAGTCATTATGTAAATAAACCAAGTATTACAATGATCTGTTACCTTTTAAATTGTTTATTTTGTTGCACTGAATAATAAATGCAACCAATATAATTTTAAACCCAAACCCTAACTCTTTGATGGGCCAGACTAAATTTACCCAGGGGTCCACCAGTTGAATAGCCCTGATGTATGCACCTCTTTTCAGTTTTGTAGATTGTAGAATTGTTTGACACTTCCTATACAAGCGGTGAAAGATTTTGGTATGCATTGCTGGTAGTAAGTTAGACCCCTTCAGGGTGGGAGTTGGACTCTGACATGGAATCAGAATAAGCTTTATTATCATTGTACCGAGATACAAGAATATGTCTGTATACAGTTGTCCGAAAGATGGGCGGAGTGCACGTAGCTGCTGTGATAGCGCGGCCTTCTTATCCTTTTCAGAATAATTTTTTTAGACAGAAAATAGGACAAAGCCCTGAGGAGAGGATAATGGTACAAAAAAAATAATCTTCACACCTTGTCCTAACAGGACACGATTTAATATATCAAAAAAACTCTGCCAGCAAGCAAATTTATGAACACGTTACATATGCATTTGATGGCTGCATGTTGTCACAGATTCTGTTCGTAACTTCTATGAACCGAATTTCTCGGTGTGGACAGGGGGTGGAGGGAGTCCGGTTTGGTGGCCTCAGGATTCCTTATCTGCTATTTGCCAATGATGTGGTCCTGTTGGCGTCATCGTTCCATGATCTTCAGCTCTCACTGGAGCGGTTTGAAGCTGAGTGTGAACATGGGATGAGAATCAACACCTCCAAATCTGAGGCCAGACTCTGGAGGAAACTCATCTGATAAGGATGCTCCATGGGCACCTCCATAGGGACGTGCTTCGGGCATGTCCAACTGGGAGGAGATCCCAGGGAAGACCCAGGATACGTTTCAGAGACTACATCAGCGGCCGTGGTGTAGTGGTAATGGCAGTCGTCTCCCGATTGGAAAGTTGGCGGTTCGACTCCCGGGACCCGCACCATGTGTCGTTGTGTCCTTGGGCAAGACACTTAACCCTGAGTTGCTCCCGGTAGGACTGGAAAGCACCTTGCATGGTAGTCTGCCGCCACTGGTTTATGAATGTGTGTAGCATTCAATATATGTGTAGCACTTTGAGATTTTCAGTAATGAAAAGTGCGTTATAAATTGAATTAATTATTATTATTATTATTACATCTCTCGCTTGGCCTGGGAATGCCTTGGAGTCCTCCCAGAAGAGCTGGAAGAGGTGGCTGTGAAAAGAGATGTCTGGATCTCCCTGCTCAAGCTGTTACCCCATCAAAACGACTTTGGAACAAGCAGAAGATAATTGATGGATGGATGGATGGATGGATATGAAACAAGTATTCCCCAACTTCACTCGATCTTCACTCGATCTTTTGTGACACAATACTATTTTGTATAGCGTTAATACATATAACTAAATTGAAATTCATTTAAATTCCAGGTTGAAAGGTAACAAAACATGAACAGAACACCAAGGGCATGAATACTTTTGCAATCCACAGTAGTTCAGGATTTGTTCTGGTCATTCTAATAACAGCAGCTTAAAAGCTTATTGAAACTCACAACATACTAGAAAAATTGTGGTCATCACACAGAGTCTGTGCCAGACAGTAAAGTAGTGGGAGTAGCTCTTATATTTAGATATGCAAATGCTGGTTTTTGACCTTGAATTAGCCACTGTCATTGAAATTAGATGGCAGTAAGCTGCAGGCTACAGTGCAACGCCTCATAACAATGCTTTCTTCACCAAGATAATGAAAACTTCTTACATCACAGCCCTCTGTACATCCGGAGAAACCCCGTCCAGGTTTCCTGTCGAAAGATACCATGCTGCCTCTACCGATGCTGCGATGTGGCCAGACCGAGATGCATTCAGAAAATGCATGAAAGCAGCACTCTAATGATGAAGGGAAAAATGTGTCAGCCTTATGTTTATATCTATGCAGTGACAAAACAAGATGAAAATCAAACCTCATTCCTCTGTGGCTTGTCAGGGTTTTTCCCACTTAGATGATAAATACCCAGGTTGTACATCCCATCATCACTCCCATTTAAAGCAGCCTGTTCAAAAAATTTCACAGCAGACTTGTGGTCCTTTAGCACGATCCCATGGTACCAGCCTAAACCATTCAGGGCATTAATTGAACCCTAAAGCAGGGAAATAGACAGTTGTATTCAGAGTGAACTTCTATGGAATAAACACAGCCCTCGATTGCTTCGCTCACCATCGCTGCTGCTTTTTTCAGAAGCTGAAACCCTTGAGTATAGTTCCTTTTCACTCCCTGGCCCTGAAGGAAATAACATCAGTTAGCAAATTAATATGTGCCAAAACAGAGAGAACACACACAAAAACATGCATACAAAAATTCTAGTGTTCAATTTAAGTGTAAAACAGAGTCTGTGTAGTAGTAGTAGTAGTTTCTTTATTTCAGACACAATGTAAGATCCATATATGTATATAAAAAGGAAAGAAAAAGTAATTTTACACAACCTTCATTAGTTGAATGGAGTAGTCGTACATTGCCGAGGGATCCTTCATTTGCATGGCACTTCGCTCAAACCACTTCAGTGCGCTGGCTATGTCTTTTGAGACTCCATTTTGTCCCCAGTAAAGCATTGTTCCCAAGCGTCTCTAAAGTTAATAGAGTTTTTAATACATGTACAGTAGTCTGTTCTGGACAGTGACGCCACCACTGACCACAAAAGAAAACTTAAACAAAAGCAACGAGGCTACTTTTCTCTCTGTGGTTTTAGTCATCTTCCACAGACAGCCACACATAGCTCATCTGAATAATAAATCCTATGAACTGTCACATCAGCTTTGTGTATCACTCATACCTGAGACTCCAGGTCTCCTCTTTCTGCTCGGAATTTCAAATACTGAAAAACATCACTCGTCTCGTGTGTCAGACTGTCTAAATCCTCCTTGTTGCTTAGATAGATGTATTCAGGGGTGTATTGCTGCAGAAAAGACAAACAGTCAATTTGACAATAAATTAATTTTCAGCAATTGTTTGTTAGTTACTGGCAGGACTGTCCCTGTGAACACTTCACACTTTTACTAATGATACAACACTCTTTTCAAAAACTAATTTATTATTCATAATATTCAATGATTTGAATCAAGTCTAATGGATCATCCATCAATCTATTCATCCATCCTTCTATTCATCCATCCATCCATCTATTCAGAAATTGCTGAATCATTGTGCATTTGTTGTCCTGACTGACAACTACTACTACTTTTATTGGGTAACTAAAATACCCATTATTTTACCCACTTCTTTCTTTTAGCGTCATTGGGGTCACTGGTGCCCAAATCCATCTATTACTGTGCGAGAGGTGAGGGACACATTGGACAGGTCTCCAGTCCATCACAGGGGCACATTGAGACAAACGAGACAAACAACCATTCACACCTAGCGACAATTTAGAGTTACCAATCAGTCTAACATGTATGTTTTTGTTCTGCGGGAGGAAACTGGAGTACCGGTACCTAGAGAAAACCTACGTAGCACAGAAAGAACATGCATACTGCACCCAGAAAGGCCCCCGGACCGTGATGGATTTTGAACTCCAGGTACATAATCCAACAAAGTTCAGTCAGGTCCTCTAGATTATTTCTTTTTTCGTTGAAACGTTTCGTCCTTAATCCAAAGGACTCCATCAGTCTGACCCCCAGTCTCCACAACAAACTTAGTCCCACAAGTAGTACTCTCACATAGGGATGGGGCCGATCCGATCAAGTATCGGTATCCGATACCAGCATAAGGCAAGTATCGGATATCGGAACCAGCCTGCAAAAATTTCCGATATTTTCTAGATGTCAGAGAGCAGTATATTGCACCATGCTCTGTGACTTCTGTTTTAACATTGTGTGAGGTAAACCCAAAGAAGACACTCTTTAACCTCACTACAGTAATTCACAAAGTATTGGCAAAAACAAGGAGGTCTCTACCACAGACGTCCTTCTGACTCATGGTGCCCAGAACACTATTCTAAAATACTGCTAAACATTATGGGAAATCAACACAGTCCCCATTTTTTTGTTTTATTTTTGATTCTGGTACTATATGAGTTGTAATTCTTGTTGAATTTGATCAAGGGATACAGATTTAAACTATAATTGAACAGTAATATACCGCTAAGCATTCCGGGAAATCCCGTTTTTTAGTTTCGTTTTTGACTGTAGCATTGAGTTGTAAAATTCTAGTTGGTTTTGATCAACAGATACAGATTTAAACTATGCATTGAATTTATAAATGTAAATTCAATGTACAGTATTGTTTAAATCTGTAGCTGTTGAACAAATTCAACAAGAATTGCCACAGTCAAAAACAAAACTAAAAATGGGATTTCCCAGAATGCTTAGCAGTATTTTAGTTTTCAAAACTAAAATACTGCTAAGCATTATGAGAAAGACAACAAAATCCACTGCCTTACTGGTTAAGGGGAGTGGCTATGTTGTCTTTCCCATCATGCTTAGCGTTTTTTTTTTAGTTTTTCCAACTGAACCATGAGTAAGAAGGACGTGTGTGGTGAAGAAATGCCTGGCTGCCTCCTGTTTGCTTGTTAAAGTTTGTGAGGTTCTTGTGTTAAGGCTTAGAGAGTCTTCATTGGATGTCTCACGCCATGTTGAAAGAAATATTCTCAGTGCAAAAGCTTCATTATACAGATTTGTATACCTGAACGTTATCGGATCAGAAAAGTATCGGTATCGATTGATACCCAGTTTTTGAGTATCGGATCGGAAGCGAGAAATGTGGATTGGTGCATCCCTACTCTCACATAGTGTGCCAATCAGTATACATGGTGATAAGATGGTTTCTGGAGTCCGCCCTCTTCCCATCGACTTCTCAGAGGCTGCCATGGCCAAAGTGGTTCAATCCATGAGAGTTCATGCTCAATGACAGGGGATTTGATAAATTCTTCAATATACATATAATATAATATATAATATGAATATTGGCAATCTGTTCACAAGAGTGTTAACATAAATGCTAAAATACACATTCTGGAACACAAGTAGAAAATTTTTACATTGACAACATATAAAAATACTGAAAAAGACAGAACATTGTGAGCAAGGCTTTTTTGTGTGTGTGTGTGTGTGTGTACCATTTTCAAATTTTCCCTAAAAATGATTATTAACCATGTCAGCATACAATCAAAATTCAATGGGGAGAGACTCAGGATTACACGAGGAAGATAAAAAAAAAAAAGCCAGAACTTTAAAAATAATTTTGTTGTTCTGTCTAGGTCAGTCAGGACAACAAATGCACAATGATGCACAAAATATGGTGCGATATTCCTAAATTATTTTGAGTCCATGTGAAAACAATAAGGAGAATTTTAAAAATCTCCACTTAGAAAAGTATTTTTTATGTCTTTTTTTCCCACCAAAAACTCGGTTTATGTTCAAACAAGACGTGCCAAAAACAGCATTTTAAAGAAAATCTAGAGTGGTGAAGATGGTTAAAGTATGTCTTTGTGAAGCCAAAGACAGTAACACATTTATTGTAACTATTTCAACTCAACAAAACAACTCAGTGAATCAGTAAATCACCTTTATGAAAACTGAGAGCATTAAAAAGCTTTAATTCTCACAGAAACAACTTGTTTGTTCAAAATAAAATCAAAATAAGTCGAGAGGACTTGATAAACAGTGGATAATCTCTAAAGTACATGTTCAGCTTGAATCAGTTGCCAACATGTCTGATCTGATGTACCTGGGATTAACCATATTGTTTATTTGGAATTTTGAACTAATTTCTGGTTATTGTGAAAATATATAATAATACTTTGTATATACTTTTTACAGTATAAATTAGTATATTATCCAGGTATCTCAAGAAAATATGCTTCAATATCTCATTATCTTTACTAAATGGGTTTTCATATTTTACTGGATCTGTTTGGATTGATGGGCGACACAGAGTTGCTGCTTCTCAGCAAGAAGGTCACCAGTTCAAATCCTGGCAGGGACCTTTCTGGGTGGAGTTTGCATGTTCTCTCTGTGCATGCATGGGTTTTCTCTGGGTACTCCAGTACATGCATGTTAGTCTGATTGGTAACTCTAAATTGTCCCTAGGTGAGAGAGAGAGAGA